>JAASGH010000039.1:0-110537 GCA_023334155.1 Globisporangium heterothallicum | reverse complement strand
TTTCCCCAAGTCGATCTTCTATGGAGGTGCGAAGCAGCAGGCGAGTGGCGCATTGCTCCAGCAGTTCCTGCAAGAGCATTTGAGCTACGACAAGCTGCAGAAAGTAGGTGTGATCGACGTCCACACGGGTCTCGGACCTCCGGGTATTGACACGCTCATCGTTGACACCGGTGCTGATCGCGACCATGCAAAGCAGATCTTCCCCGGTGGTAACGCTGTGGCCAACGGCGACGAACATGATCCGACCTCAAAGGGCTACGAAGGTGTCGCTGGCACCATCTGCAATGGGTTCGCGTGGTTCTTGCCAAAGCATGTGCGAAATGTGTGCGTCGGGCAAGAGTTCGGCACGGCGCCTTCCATCTCCGTGTTCAAGGCGCTTATTGACGAGAATGCGATGTACCACCATGCGCCTACTCGCCGCCTCCCGTTTGCGGAGAAACTGCGCGATGTGTTCTACCTGCACCGCAGCTACAAGTGGAAATCCGACCTCGTTGCGCGAGGGCTGCGTGTTTTTGACCAGCTTGACGCGCATGTGGCTTCCTCGTAGATGAGCGAGAGTATTAGCAATGCCACCAAATATGCAGATTCTGCTACTCCCCAATTCTGCTCACTGTTGCTTGTTTTGTCATTGCGCGTCGGAGGAATAGATAAATAGAAACAGATTTGCAATGTTACACTTGACAACGACATCAAGTCTACTGCTACTAGAGTACACAAATATGGTTGCTTGATGCACAGGTTTCACTGGGGGTGACAACAGTAAGCCACACTCAAGTCTGGGTCGACAGAGTCTCGCAGGTTCATCTCTTCACCCTTCGGTACTTCTTTCACGACAGCATCACTCTCGAAAGTTACCAGGCTTTTCACGCCATCAACGACGATCGGAATCGGAGAAGCGAGTTGCTCATCGGTGAAGGCTCTAGGGTCATTCAAGTCGTCGTCACAAACACTGATGATGAACGGATGTGGAGTATCTACATTGACAGGATCGTTGAAAATCGGAGACGCTGCTTGTGCATCTACGATGTCTTCAGGACCATCTACCACTTCGTCAACCGCATCCACACACTCAGCGCATCGGTCGTCCACGTCATCCACACCAATCACAATCGGAGACGCTGCTTGTGCATCTACGATGTCTTCAGGATCATCTACCACTTCGTCAACCGCATCCACACACTCAGCGCATCGGTCGTCCACGTCATCCACACCAATCACAATCGGAGACGCCGCTTGTGCATCTACGATGTCTTCAGGATCTCGCATGGCGTCACTCTCGTGGTGCGTAGTTGAAGGATTTCTATTCTTCATGTCATCCACTCCATTCTGAAGTGGAGATGCGAAGTGTCCATTCTCGGCGTCCACAGACTCGTTCATGTCGCCGTCCGGAAGACTGGTGGCGAACCCATGAGAGACCAGCGCACTGTCCGCATTTGGAACTGAAAACGCGGCATGCTCAGTCGTGTTGACTTCGATTTCTTTTATGATCAAAGCATTTCCTTCCGTCATGTCGTCGAACCCAGCGATGTCCTGCAATGCCGCAGGCTTAGTATCTTCATCACTATGGATACTTGGAATCGACTGAAGCGATTCATTGGTACGGTGGTCGCAATAGCACCCCATCGTCATACCATGGTTGATGGCATCGTCGAGCTTCACATAAGACACCGCACCAGAGATGTCGCTATCGCAATCAATATTTAGAGACATCGATCTGGAGGCGCCGTCATGCTGGACGGATCTTGGTGCGGTCGCAAACTTGCTTCCGATTTCCAGGTCGACGTCCTCGTCCGTCGTAGACGTAGCGTGGCGGGGTCGATGCGCTGTCGAGTTGCGTTTGGCATTCCTGACTGCCATCACGACCACCGACCACATGAGCGCGACGAACGCAAACAAGATGTACATGTATTCCGCTGCTGCGGCGGCTGCAGGTTGCTTGTTGTTAATGTTGTTGTCGCTGCTGGTTGTGGTTACTCGTCGCTTGCTTGCTTGCGAAATGAGAGAGCTTCGCAGACATTCCTCATTCGCCTGATAGTCCATTGTATAAGCAATACACGCCACAACACGCAAGCACAGGCGCTTGTACTGATACTCCCTCGGTGCGTCGATCGTATATGGAGTCAGGCTGTGTCGCCTACGAAAGGAAGCACAGAGTGGAGAATCAAATGACGCCACCTCTTTCTTCGTGTCTGCTCGGACTCCAGAGGGTTAACATCAAACAAGCTGAAGAAGGATATGGATCTGCGCGAGAGAAGGAGAGCGGTGTGCAAGGCTCCCTCCGCTCACTGTAGGTCGCACGCACCACAGCGCCAGGCGTGGACTCGAGGTGCTCACGAGGCTCCATAGCATACGTAGATACGGTCTTGCGATGTGGCGGGATTCCGCATTTTATGCGCCACTCGGTTGAAGCAATCACAGAAATCGGCAGATCGTACTTAGCTCCGCACAAAAATGCTCGCACTTAGTGGAGTGGAGAGGTGGATCGTTCCACAGTGTATCCCACAGACTCGATGTGGGCTACTCTACATTTTTCAATGATCATCAAACGGTTTAATACATATCCAGAGGCGTATTAAACAGCCGAGAGTGAACGGTTGGTTCGTGTGATTGGTGGGCGACGAAGAAGAGAGCTCCGAAATGCGTCGCGCCAGCATATTCGTTTATTCGCCATCTACGAGTGATCAGTCAATATGGTGAGCGCTCGCTTCCTCCTCCGCGTTTCACGCAGCAGCCTTGTGCATGTACACGTACTGACGGATGATGATGTGCCTGTTGATGCTAGCCTGCCAAGAAAGTGTTGAAGAAGACCACGACGACCACGACCACCAAGGTCACGACGACCAAGAGTGCGAAGGGCGCCAAGCCATCCAGCACCAAGCCAAAGAAGGACCCACTCTTCCAAGCTGCGCCAAAGAACTTCCGTCTCGGTGGTGATGTTCAGGTATAAAAACAGACAGAAAGCAAGGAACATTACGCTTTGCGAACCGCGTCCTCTCTCTTGTGGGGGGAAGTGGTCGCAAGCGGTTCACGTTCTCCGGATTATTTTTTCCGCTCCGAATGTTCCGGACCTGTATGCGATGTGCGCGTGCGAAGGGAAGGGATGTTCGGGTACATAGTGGAAAGGATGCTCCCAATCCGGAAGTGTAGCGGGTCACCCACGACCGCAATGACACAAACTTTGTGGTAGTGCAAAGCATTCTCCTTTTTCCGAGATGCTTGCACACCTCAAAGGGTATGAACGCTATCACTTTTCCCCGACTCGGCGAGTTGGGATGTGAACTGTTTCATTTCATTGGAGCCGGTTGTTGTATTCCAGCGAGTGCTCACATGTGTTGTTTGTTGTGTCCGATAGCCAAAGCGTGACTTGTCGCGTTTCGTGCGCTGGCCAAGATACGTGCGTATCCAACGCCAACGTAAGATCCTGTACCAGCGTTTGAAGGTGCCTCCATCGATCAACCAGTTCACGAACACGATCGACAAGAACACCGCCGCGGACTTGTTCAAGCTCTTGTTGAAGTACCAACCTGAGACGAAGGCCGCGAAGACGTTGCGTCTTCGCAACATTGCTGCCGGCAAGGAAGAAGCGTCTGCTCCTCCAGCCGTCATCAAGTACGGTCTGAACCACGTGACCTCGTTGATCGAGAACAAGAAGGCGAAGTTGGTTGTCATCGCCCACGACGTCAACCCAATTGAGCTTGTGGTGTTCTTGCCAGCGTTGTGCCGCAAGTTCGACATCCCTTACACCATCGTGAAGGGCAAGGCTCGTCTCGGTCAACTTGTGCACAAGAAGAACGCCGCCGTCGTCGCCCTCACCCACGTGAACAAGGAAGACAAGAGCAAGTTCGACTCGCTGTCCCAAGCGTTCAAGGCCAAGTTCAACGATGACTCTGCTACCCGTCGTAAGTGGGGTGGTGGCATCATGGGCTTGAAGACCCAGAAGAAGCTTGAGTTGCGTGAGAAGGCTATCGCTGCTGAAGCCGCGAAGAAGGCTCAATACTAAGTGTGTTGTTCTCTCTGCTTCGAGGATCTCCGGTCTTTTGGCTCGTAGAGCTGTTGACTTTTTTTTCCAAAGTCGACACTATCATTAACAACAACAACGTAATGGCTGAATAAGAAACGAAAGGGGTTTCTTTCGATATCGCTAATGTTATGTATATTTCCGTCGGACGCGCGATTGTTTCGTGTCGGCTTGACCTCAATGGTATTCCGACGCAGTGTCTTGTCGTCCTTCTCGATGTGTCGATCCGCTTGTATGGTGGTCTGGCAGTCAGCAGGTGATTACGACAGAGATCATTTGTCACAGGATGCCGAGCAAGGTGCTGCTTCTTTGGGGCTTTTTGATCGGGGAACGGTTCAGCATGCTGCTCCGATTTCTCATCTGCAGAACCCGACACTCCAGCTCCTTCTTCTCAAGATAATGGTGGATGTGTGTGTGTGTGTGCTGTCAGATTCGGATCATTCCTACCTGTTCGCTGTCATTTACGATGTGTTCGAGCCAAAAAAAATATAGAAAACAAATGACATTTGGTCTGCTGTTGCACCAAAGCAAGAAGAAGCGTTTCATTTCGGCCAGCAGCGCAGTCGTGAGGTTCAACCCGAATGAGACCCAGTCGGCAGACCGATCAGTTCCATGCGCTCCGTTTCCGCCAGCTGGTGTTCTTGGCATTAATCCAGCACAACACCCCCTACCGCTGGAAGAACGGATTTGGAAAGAAGAAGAAAGCAAACACTCGTGGTTTACGCGCCATCACCCTTCATTCACGTCCCCCACCCCCCTATCTGCAGTTGCCTCTTTGTCTCTTTGTCTGTCTATCAATCTGTCTATCTGTCAATCTGTGCGCGCGTGATTAGCAAATCAGCGCTGTCACTTAGTCTCGAATCTGCCGTCAACAGCACCGAGTGACGACACCGAGAGAAAACGGTAGAGCCATCGTCCGCTTCGTTTCCCCCCCCGACGCGCCATTTGCATGAATTGAGCGACACGATGATGGCCATGGCGATTGATCCCCTTGCCGAGCCGCACGCGCTCCTCCAAATGGCGAGCAATGACCCTCCCTCGAGATCCGATAGACGCCACACCTGTTGCCATGCTGTAGCCCCCTCGAGCTCTTCCTACGAGCGCGTCTACGAACTCGCCGATATCCGTCGCGGCGCGGGTCTCCGCGATGTGCGCGTCGAAGTGAACGTCGCGCACACGAAGTCCCGCTTGCAAGCGCGGTTCTTTGTCGAGATGGTGCGTGTGGACACGGCAGCGGGCTCGATCGACGCGAAATGGGGGTTTGGCGTCGCCATGTCGGAGATCACCAAGTTTGAGTCGCGTCTGCTGCGACTCGTGAAGAAGCACGGCAAGAAGCAGCGCAAGGCGTGCGCCATGTGCGACGTACTGGTGCACGAGACGAAGCACTGGCAGAAAGTGTCGAGCTTCCATGCGATCGGCAAGGTGAAGATGGACGAAAAGCGCGACCTCGTGCTGAAATTCTTCTACAAATTGTTCCAAGTCGTGTATGCGCATGCGCAGTGGCTGCACAATTGCGATCTTCTGCGCGACATCCTGCGCATGACCGAAGAGCTTTGCCACGTGCAGTACCCAAACGACCGCGATGCGATCTGTGTCATTGAGTCCCTGAAGCGTGTAGCGCCGCCTACTGCTACGTCAGCGGGGAAAACCGCAGAAGACGAAGAGTGTTCCATCTGTCTGGGCAACCTGCATCGCACCAGCGAGGAAGACGCCGTCGAGACTGGACCTCCTGTGCGAGGCGTCGAGCTCGCCTGCGGACATCGGTTCCACGACACCTGCATCTGCATGTGGTTCCACACGCGCTTGAACTGTCCTATTTGCCGCACGCAAGCCATCGAAGCTTCGTCCGGGTGATTGGGTACAAAAGAGTGAATCGAAAAGAGAGAGAGAGAGTGTGAATGTTTGTTGTATTTAATAGAAAATGTATGGAGTGGCGCTGTCATACAAGTGGTCTCCTGTGCACTGAACTCGCACTCGCATCATCGGTCCAGCAGCTCCATGGCGTTTGTGTTCTCACGCAGCGTCGCGAAATGCAATGCGTCTTCGCCAAATGCGTTCTTCATCGATGCGTCGGCGCCGTGGGAGCGCAGGTAATCGATCACGTCCGTCTGGTTCTTCTTGGCTGCGATGATGATCGGCGTGTAGCCCTGCTCGTCGCGATCGTTCACGTCCGACCCGGCGTCGACAAGCAGCTTCACGACAGCAAGGTTGGGTTTCTCGCAATAGCACGCATGATGCAGCGCCAGCGAGCCATTCTGGCAAAAGATGTGGATTAGCACTAGGCAGCATGATGCAGATGGTTCGCCACTGCTGTGAAAACATGCAGTGAGGCACGTACGATGTTCTTCGTCGCGACTTTTGCGTCGGCCTTGAGCAGATTCGCGACACAGCTAGGGTTTCCTGTGCGTGCTGCATTGTGCAGTGGCGTGTTGCCAAACTGGTGTTTGTGTCGCATGCAGCGGGAACACACACCAGTTAAGACTCGAAGGAGCTCGGGAAGGTCTCAACGGAATGCTAACATGCAAACCTGGTTCTGGAGATCCACGAGTGCCGACTGGTTGTCGTTGAGCTGGATCTTCGCGAGAATCATCTCGACGGTCTCAGGCTCCCCTCGGTACGCAGCTTCATGCAGCGGACTATTGCGATCCTACATAGTGAGGGATGCGAGCGTGTGAGAGGCGAGCGTCGGTCATGCAGCGATGCACTCATCAAGTCTGCACCCACCGGCGTCTTCAACGCGCCAATCTCGGCATTCGCGTCGAGCAAGATCTGCACCACGTCTTTGTGGCCGTGCATAATCGCCGCGATGATCGGCGTCGCGCCATACTTTCGACAAACAACGCACACATGCATACAAAGATGACATGCAGAATGGATCTTTAGCGTGACACACGACCAGTTGGTTCGCTCTGTGTGCACTTTACCGACTGCGTGCGATGCCAGTTCAGGTCGACGCTCGGGTTCGTCACGAGCTCTGCGACAGCCTTCGCATCGCCACTCTCGCTCGCCTGGAAGAGTTCCTGCGTTTCGTCCGTCACCACGCGGTTGTAGCTCATGCTGTGTGATGGGTGCTACTTGAGCGTTTATTCTTTTGTTTGCTGTTGTTGCTGTTGGTAAAAAAGTATCGCGATGATGCAGTTGGTTCCAAATGCGACGTTTCGCTGCAAGTCGTCTCATCCCCCTGTCGGTGTATTATTCCGTCCCAAAATCAGAAACCACACAGACAAAGCACACGCGAACGAACGAGAAGAAGAAGAAGACGCAAGGGATGATGAAGAACGTACTGCGAGCTACAGCTCTACTACTACTACCGCTGCTGCTGTGCGCGCAGCAGCACGCTGAAGCGCGGATGGTCGCTGATGCGCGCCGGACGCACTGCCTCGGAGTGCAGGAGCTCCGTGATGTGCTCCTCGGAGCCAACAAAGACGACACTGCGGAGCTGCTCGACAAGTGCACGCATCCGCTGCTGTTCGTGTCGACCAAGTGGGCGACGCCCGACCAAGCAGTGGCCTACTGCAAGCAAGATGCCTGCGCAGAAGTCGTGAAGCGCCTCGAGCAACTCCCGGAGTGCACGTGGCAGCAGATCCCGAGCGACGCCGAGAATGAGCTTCTCGTGGCGCAGCGCATGCTCGAAGACTGCGGCTCGGAAAAGCGGTAAAGCTGCTGAGCCAGTTTTGCGTTCCTTGTGATGTAGCGTTAGGCGTCTATCGCAGTGTGCATGCATGTCCTCTGTTGGTCGCGTGCACGCATCCATGCATCCGAGCACATTGAGAGAACGATTCCCCATATATTCGCTGGTTCAATTGAGTCGCGAGCTCCGTCTCATTCCCTCTCATATCCGTTCTCCCGTCTCTATCCGTTTCAGGAGGCTTCTGCATCTGTCCTTAACGCGCAACTTGCGTCTTTTCACACCCTCATCCAGCAACGTCGGGTGTTTTTGGGAGGCGATGGTGATGGTGCGGGGAAGAGCCACCACTGAAGCGCCAACGCCTCCCATACAAACGCCCATACAAACACAACTCCCTCGAAGTGCTCTTGGATAACCAATATGGCCGGACGAGGACGCGAACTCACGCTTCCTGCGTGGATGAAGAAGCAGCCGCAGGCAGCGGTTGCTCCCGTGCCCCCCCAGGCGCCGCCAGCCTCGCGCGCTCCGTTTGGCGCGCCGCCTGGTGGTCCGCCACCGCAAACGTACTTCCGCCAACCGGCAACGATTGGGTTCCAGCAGTACCAGCAACAACATCAGCAGCAACAGTTCCACCACCAGCCTTCGACGGCTCTGCCAGTGCCAGCGGCAGTCGTGTCGCAGCAGTTCGCAGACGCACCGGTATGTACTCAATTATCCGTAGTATCGCAGGATATCGGCGCGTATTCTAACAATTGCGCGATCCTTGCTGGATGTTTTTGTAAAGGAAAAACACGCTCCGCCACAACACGATGGCGGCGAGCGTAATGGCGCCAGTGCACGTGACGACAAGAAAGAAGATTCGGGGCGCGAGAAAAGCAGCTCTCGTCGTAGTCGCAGCCGCGATCGTCGTGACCATAGCTCTTCGCGTGGAAGCGCGCGCCGCAAGGATCGTAGCGACCGCAGCGACCGTCATCGCTCTTCGAAGTCGCGTTCCTCGAAAGACCGATCTTCGCCGCGAGACAAGGACCGCAGCCGCTCGCGCGATCGCAAAGACCGTCGCCGTTCTCGTGACCGCAGTGATCGCCGCTCGCGCCGCTCGCACAGCAGATCGAACTCTCGTCACCGTGACCGCATCGTGCGGCGACGAAAGAAATCGTACTTTGACGTGCGACCACCTGGAGTCACCGAGGAAAACGCGGCTGCATACGCTGCTCAAGCCATTTTGCAGCAAAACATGGCGGCGCTCTCGGGAGCTGTCGGTCCAGCATCTTTTGGTCCACCTTCTGTTGCTCCTGCCCATGCTATTGCACCTGGGGTGAGTGAGCATTCTTGGTTTCTGTATAAGCGTTGCGCATGCACTTGTGGAAGACCAACGGCTGATACGAACCATTCTCTTGTTTCGTTGTCTGCTGTTTTGTCTGTCGCTCTTGTTTTGCAAGCGCCAAAAGAGCTTGTGGGAGGGAAAATACGATGCAGATCCACTGCAATGCACCAACGCGCATACTCATGTTTCTCACGTTTGCTGTGTGCATTCCTAACCCTTTTGTTGTTGTTTTGTGTGTGTGTGTATCACTAGGCGGTGGCTTCACACACTTTTGGTGGCAACTCGCAGCAAACCCGCCATGCTCGTCGTATTTACGTCGGTGGCATCGGAGACGTCAATGAGGCTGAGATCTCTGACTTTTTCAACGATGTGATTGACCGGGCATTAGGCGAGCGACAAGAAGGAGGAGCCGTCGTGTCTGTGTACATCAACCGCGAACGCCATTTCGCGTTTGTGGAGCTGAAGAGTATAGAGCTGACTACTGCGTGCATGAACCTGGATGGCGTGTCCTTCCGGGGCCAACCTCTGAAGATTCGTCGACCAAATGACTACAACCCATCCACTGTGCCAAAAGACCTCGGACCGATTCCAACGCTCAACCTCGCAGCACTGGGCATTGTGTCGACGACTGTGAGCGACGGACCTGGCAAGGTGTTTATTGGTGGTCTTCCATACCATCTCAATGAGGAGCAAGTGAAAGAACTCTTGCAAGCGTTCGGTCCACTGAAGTCGTTCCACCTTGTCAAGGAACTGAACTCCAATCTCTCAAAGGGCTACGGGTTCTGCGAATACTTGGATCCAAGCATGACTGACGCGGCGTGCCTCGGTTTGAACGATATGAAACTTGGCGATAAGACACTGACGGTCCGACGAGCGATGTCGCAAGAAAACGCTAAAGCAGTCGCGAGTGCTGCTGGCACCGTGAATTCTGGTTTAGAAATGGGACTCAACCCGTCGCATGCTGCACTTCAGGCAATGACTTTAGCAGGACTTGGGATTCCAAGCATCCCACTCGGTACCCCATCGCGCGTGGTTGTGCTTCTCAACATGGTCACTCCGGAAGAGCTAGACGATGAAGAGGAATACGCAGACATTGTCGACGACATTAAGGGAGAGTGTGAGAGATTCGGCAGAGTCAACTCGATTGTGCTTCCTCGTCCACGCGATGGGTTTTACAGCGCTGTTGGAAAGGTAAGGAGTGTGTGTGTTTGTTGCTCTTGCACCGGATCACGCGCCTTGACGCAGTTTACCCTCTTTTTGTGATGCGTGCAGGTGTTCGTTGAGTATGGCGACGTGGGTTCCGCACAAGCTGCTGCAGCGGAATTGCATGGTCGCGGGTTCTCTAACCGAACCGTTGCTGTCGAGTTCATGGACGAGCACAAGTACGCGCGACGAGACTTTTCTTAGTCGCGCAGATCCGAACGACGACAAAGGGTGGCTGCCACTTGCGTCTGCGCTGGTCGCCGCAGCCATCACAGCAACATCATTCCGTCTTCTTTTCCCTTTTAGCGTCTCTATAGCTTTCTTTACAACAACACAGCTGCGTCCTGTGGGTGCTTCCTTTTGTTTTCGCTTGCGCTACTTATAATAAATCACGTGTTAACCTTTACTGCTTCCCCCCTCCACTCCAACAGTCAAGCCACCGCTGTGCGGTTTACAGCGTCAACGCAAAACCCTCCATTCAGTCGGTTGGCTTGAGGAAATCGCGCGCCAACGTGTACCCTAGTGCAAGCGCCTGCACGTTCATGGCGAATCAGTCGATGACCCCAAAAGGTGCGAAGGTTCATGCTATTGCAGCAACAAGTCGTACCTGCTGAAAATGCGATTGTGCCGCATCTAGATTCCGAGGAACGCCTTTCCCCTGAGATAAAAGACACCCAAGATTGAAGTGCGCGTGTGGGTTTCTCAACTCGACGGCTTGCCGATAGCATTCGCCAGCTTTTCTGAAGTCCAGATCACAGCCTTCGCCCTCTTCGTACATCAAGCCTGAAGATCACCCGGAGAATAAACACGCACACAAATGAGCATCTCTGGGAGAGTTTGGACAACATTGGTTGCTCGGCAACAAGCGACAAGTACCAAGTGCATTCAGGGCTTCAGCGTCCCCGGCGTTTGCTGCAATTGCATAGAATCGGTGTGCTTTCCATTTGTCGACTGAAGTCCCTATTCCAGAGTAGTGCATCGCTGCGACCCGCTTTGCAGCCTTTAGGTGACTCTGGTGCAAATGAAAGTCCCACGTCAGCGTGAGCGAACGCCAACAAACCAACAGAGAACAGCAGAATACCGGTGTGGCGTTGGCTGCTTTGGAATAGAAGCGGAGTGCGGCGGATTTATCTTTGAAGAATCTCGAGTTCTCCAACAAGTCGCCGACTGCGAAGTACGCATCGATGACTCCTCCAGCGCCAGCATTCATGAGCAGCCGCAGCGCTTCGTCGTGGATTTCCTCCCGGTCATTGAATCGGACCGAGGCAGGCGCTGCTTCATGATCGGGAGAAAGTAGAAGTGTGGCGAGTTCGTACATTGCTCTACTGTTGCCTCCATGGACTGCCTGTGCAATACAGTGTTGGCAAGAGTGGCGTGAGTCAACAAGGCAACGACCAAAACGCATCCAGGTGGAGCACATCGTTGAATGCTAAGCCTCACTTTGCGGTAATATGCGACCGCGCGCTCCAAGTCCATTTTGACGTCTTCGCCCTTCGAGTAGATTCTCCCCAAGTACATTTGTGCGCTCCCATCATTCTACAACAATGGAGCAAGCAGCGTTTGGTCACGATTTCGCAACAAGAAGGACGATACGATGGAGACAGCTTTTCGGTACCTTTGACGCTGCTCGCTGGAAAAAGTGGATCGCTTGGGCGATATCTCGCGCGGTGTGCACCCCTTGATAAAAAATCCGACCAAGATTCGCCTCGGCTCCAGTGTGTCCGAGCTCGGCAGCTTTTTTGTACCAGATTGAGGCTTGGATGTCGTCCTCGCATCCGAGAAGACCACGCTCGTGAAGAGATCCTTCATAAAAGCGAGTTCCGAGTCAGCGACGAGGTAGCTCTCCACAGAGTGCCGAAGAAGAGAGAAAGCATAGAGTCGTACCAAGTTCATATTGTGCACAGCGGTGACCGTTTTCAGCTGCTTGGGTGAAACGAATCATCGCCAGCGAGTACAACTCTCTCTGTTTCATTTCATTCTGTTGGTGCTGCGCTTTTTCGCACTACATCGAAAACCGTGAGGCAAGGATCCGTTACGAGCGGCACAAGCAAAGGCAAGAGGGGAAATAACCAAACGCAACTCGCACCAGTAAGCACCCCAGGGAGTGACATGCATCAACACTTCCAGAGGCTGCCGCATCACTCAGCCATTTTTCTGCGACGAGGAAATCTTTCTCGACGCCGTGGCCGTGATGGTACATGTCTCCAAGGCACGTCATAGCCTCGACGCTGGCCAGGTCAGCTGCTTGCTGTTTGAAGAGGAGATTTCAAGTCATCCGTGCGTTCGAGACAAATCCATCCAAGTCGGTGTGTATGCATGAGAACCCTCGTACCTTGTACAGACTCGACGCTTTCGTGAGGTCTTTTTCCTTCCTGTGTCCGAAAAAATAGTGGTGGGCTTCAAGGCAAAGCATATCGCCAGAGGGGGGAGCGTCTACGGAGTACATCAACCAGGTCAGTCGTCCGTTTGTGAGAATGATCCCAAGCTGCACGAGTATTGTACCTTTTGGGGGCTCGGGGACTTCCTCGACAACCTCGACTGCTGGTGGCGGCGGTACCGGATCCTCTTCTGCAGGTGGTTGAGGCTTCACTGGACTCGGTAGGGGTAGCACGATCCCGGATCTCTTGGCGACTGCCATGGAAAGCTCCATGAACAGCGACGTGTAGTACGAATTAATCTCCTGGAAGGCGAAGAGCACTTCGCGCTTGAATTTCTTGTTGAGAAGGAACTTCGCGGTTTGCAGACGTGCGATGATGTCAAACACCTGGATCAATGACGCAGAGAAGTTTTGCAGCGCGATGGAGACCCCGACCTGGCCCGCGTGCTCTAGAAATGCGCTCTCGTAGGCGTGAAACTCGTCCTGCGCTTTTCCCAGCAGTCCACGCAGCTCTCCTCCAAGACGAATGGTGCGCAGCTTTCTCGGATCCACGCCGTCCAGTTGTACGACAAGCTGATCGAGGGTCTTCCGCACTTCGTTGACGAAACCCTGTCCGGTTTCTTCTGTCACGCCGCTGCCTTCTGTCGCAGCATCATTGGCTCGGTGCCCAGCGTCAGCATTCGTCGTCGTGGTGGTGCTTTTCTGCTGGGACGTATCTCTTGGAGACTTCACAGTCGACTCGCTCCGTGGTAACGAAGTAGTAGAAGCCCTTCGGTTTGACGCTTGCTGCGTCGCTTGAGGCTCGACGGCTTCTTGTACGGAGGCATTCTTCGACTCGCCTTTCATGCTCGTGCTGGCGCGTCGAAACTTCCCAAACGCTGTGATGGTTCTGGAGGATGCTGCGGAAGCATTGGTGCTTGCTCTCGAGCGTGGCGACAGGGTTGTGAGCATGAGTCCCTTTGCAGCCGTCAAGAACTTTGTCTCTCTCGCGACGAGGACACTGCTGCTGTTTTCTTGGATGTGGTTCTCGGTTGTGGCCACTAGTGCTTTCACGGAGACTGTTCTGGTGTTCTCCATCGCATTTAAATCCGAGTTTCTCTGTGAACCATTTCCCTCGAAAGGCGAATCGGAGAGCGCACTTGTGTTCACTGGGAGCTGCTTGAAGGGGTGAACGCAGGGTTCTTCGTCGTCAGAGGAAGACGATGAGGATCCTCTATGCTCTTTGATCGATGGGGTTTTCGGAGAACGATCGTCGTAGTGAGTGGCACCACTGCTGGAGCGCCAAGAGTTCTCTCGCGCGGCTCGGAATTGCCCTAGAGCCGACGATGGCGCGCTGCTGGACCCCACCATTGGCATCGTGCAAATGTGTCTGTGTGGTCGATTTTTACTGAATTGCCACCCAGTCAGTCTCTCGCACGCGGATGATGGATAGTTGACGCGCTTGGAGGCAGGACATGTTGTTTTGCTGTAAATAACCTCCGCATGCTTCGCAAATAGATTCGTTAATACCAAGAATAATCCGACAGTGAAGAAGAGGGGCAAAGTGATCTATTCCATTGGCGTTTGGTTACTCCGTCTTCTTGTCTTCTGGTGGGGGATATCCAGCAGCATCCAATGCAAATCGTCCATTTCCACCTTTCTATATCGCAAATGCACGTAACTGGGATGGATAAATCCTTAGCGCCGATAGTCAGAGTAGTTGCGGCTTGTGCGATCGTCATGGCCGCCGCTGCTCCCACCAGACGCGCGACCATGTCCTCGATCATAATAATCATTGCTGCGGTACGCTGGCGGCGAGCGATCTCGTCGGTCGCTTCCACCGCCGCCGCCTTTGTGGTACGAATCTCTGCTTCGGTAGTTGTCTTGGTTGCTGCTGCTACTGCCACCACCACGAAAGTACGACTCGAAGCGATCACCTCCGCCACCACTAGATGACGGAGGAGGACCTTGAGAGGAATAGCCGCGGTCGGCGTAGCGGCTGTCACTGCGGTAATCACTTCTGCCTCCATTGCGGCCGCTGTAGCTGCCTCGATCTCGTGATCGCGATCGTCTCTCCGAGCGGTATCTGTCATCGCGGCCACCAGGGGGGACAGCATTATGACCGCCAGAAGACGACGACGGACGACCATAGCTACTGTCCTTGCCATCGTATCCTGAAGGCGCTCGGCGGTCCCAGTCGTCTCGACCACGGCGAGGCTCGCGGTCTCTGGAGCGGGAGCGCTCTCTGTTGCCAGCACGCAAGTCCTGTTGCTGCTGTGATGGCTGCTGCTGCTGGAGTCGTCCTGGGGGAGATTGCGAACGCTTGAGCGCGCCTCTCGCAGGAGGGCTGCGACCACCATATCCGCCATTGCCATTGCTGTCTCCTCTATTGCTATGGTTCACTTTGTCGCCAGCACCGCGTCGGGGCTCCGGTGCGTCGTCAAACTGTCCTTTGCGCGGAGGAGGGATGGTCGCAGGAGTGCGTCCTCCGGGGGATCCTGCTGCTCCTCCTCCTCCTGCCGATGCTGACGCGAGTCGGTCTCTGGGACTGGCAGGGTTCTGTCTCGATGCGACCGGGCTCCCGGGACCGTCGGTGGGCTTCGTCATCCACGCAGGGAGCGTCGACGCGCGACCGCGTCCTCGTCCGGCCATTGTTGTTCCTGAGCGTGCAGCAGTAGTAATTTGAGGCACTGGGGAAACGATAATTGTGTCAGTGGCGGACTGGGTTGGCTCGCTGACTGGCTCAGTCGACAGCATCTGAAGCAAGCGAGGCACCGAGACGGGTCGGGTTCGACTCTGCTGTCGCTGCCAACCCGATCGATCCGGGTTTGGGACCCGTGTCTTGCCTGTCTGTTACTTCAGCCACTTTCCGTAAAGTACGGTGCGACTGCGACTTTTCGAGCATCGCCAGTAAGTGCGCGCACGAACTTTCGAGTCAGTCTGCTCCGATTTTCGATCAGATCGCATACGAACTTAACGCAAAAGAAACGAGGTGATTGGGTGTGCGTGACGCAATGCTCCTTGATTGACAAAGAGCAGCGACGAAGCGCTCCGCTGGAAGAAAAACGAAACCGCGCGCACGATGTCGGGAAGCGGACGCAAGACGAACTACCGCAAGGGCGTGACCAAGAAAGTGCTGTACGACGTGCCGGAGCCGAAAGAGAACGAGCAGGTCGTGCAGGTCGTGGGACTCCGCGGGAGCAACTTGTTCGAAGTCCAAGATGAACACGGCGAGACGTCGGTCACGATGCTGCCCACCAAGTATCGCAAGCTCATCTGGGTCAAGCGAGGTACCGTGCGCTCCGTGTGGACGCTCTGTGTCTTTGATATAGCGTGGCTGATAGAATGCGTGATGTATGCTTACACTGCAGGTGATTTCCTGATTGTCGGCTCTGGGGAGGCAGAGGCATCGACGGCGAAGGGCAAGAAGAAGGCTGCCGTGACGTCCATTGTGGAGCACATTCTCTACAAAGACCAGATCAAGAACCTCAAGTCCAAGAACCTGTGGTAAGATATATATAAAACACCCAGAAGAGCTCGCATAGGTGACTTACACTCTGTTTGATGCTGTGTTTTCTCTTGGAGGCCGGAGTCATTCGAAAAGCAGGAGTCAGTAGGAGACGAAGCATCAACGCTGGATGGAAATGCGCAGGACGGTGGACTAGCAGTAGAAGACAAAGAGCAGGAAGAGGAGGAGGAGGAAGAGAAGAAGCGAGCCCCCGCCACGAAGAGCAACGGCATCACGATGCTGGATACCAATTTCGCCGACATGTACCTCAACCGCAATCGTCGCAAAGGCGTTTTCGATGAAGACGAAGACGAAGACAGCGATTGAGATTTTTAAAGCGCGCAAACCACTGCACTAGGTGGTAGAGAGAGAGGCGTGGCGCACATTAACGAGAGTTCAAGATAGTGCAGCACGTTCCAGAGTTCGTCGTCTCTCTTTTACACAATTGCAGCGGCAATGTAGAGCGCGATTTTGTTATAAATAGAGTTATTGTTTGCCTTGCAGTAGTTGTCGTGCATGGTCGATGGCAGTGGACTTGTGGTCGCACTTTTACTTTACTCTCCGTGGAGCGATTGATCGAGTATGCTGCGACGACGAAGCGGGGTGTATGAGGCGTCCTCAGTAAGTGTGCGCTTTGACACATCCGCACTCAGAGGTTCTACTGACGATACCTGCATGTCTCCACTCAGCTATTTGGACCAAAGACCACGGGACCCGAGACCCCGACGCTATCCAAGCACAATGGAAAGGTTTGCACTCATGTTGACCCTGCTCATAAGGTCGGTGCCGGCTCGAACCTCACGACTATCCTGTCGTAACGTCTGCTTATACGACGGTGTCAAGCAACAGGATGCGTTTTTGGACTTGCGTATCGACATGTGTGATCGACCGCAACCTTCAGCAAGTACCAGCAAACCAACTCGCTCGCCGTCGATAAAAGCTGCATACGTTGAAAAAGCGAAAGCAGTCGCTGCAGCCACGCAACCACTTACTGCGCTTGCTCCGTCCAATCTGCCGAATGCCCTCAGACGCTGCCAATCAGCCTCGACGGTTCGGAAGAAGCTCCTGAATGCTGTCGAGCAGAGCAGCTCCCAGATGACCAATGAGCAGCTCGCTGCGCTGCGAAATCTCGCTGCTTCTGCTGCAAAACCAACCCCAAAATCATCGCTCGGTCGGCAGTTGGCATCGAATGGCGCATCTTCAGCTTACATGGAGTCTGGTGGGAGACCATCGAGCGCAGCGACTTCCGGGCTGCCAGTTCACCCTCAGAAGAGTCGAAGCCAAGATTTCTCCTCCGGCACACCACTGCGAAGCAAGAATCATCCACTCCCAAGCTCCGAGGCAACGGGCTCTCAGCAGCGAACAACTTCTAAAACGGTGGGAGGCTTCAAATCTTGCACCGTGCAGCTAGAAGTCGAGTTGGCGGAACGCTTGAACGAGATCGAGAGATCCAAGGTTTGAATCTCTGCTTCCAATTCGTCTCCATGGATGTTTTGGATAACCAGCAATCGCATACTCTACCGTCATGCCCACTGCAGCTGAACGAAAAGGCTTCTTCACGACTTCGCGCTTGCCAGCGAGCATTCGATACCATTATCCAGCACGACGAGGTGCGAATTCGGTCGAGGACAACTTGCTTCCGACAAATAGCGATGCTACTCACTAATCTGGATGTGCGCAGCAATTTGGCCGAATCCTGTCCAAAATTCGTGATGAGTTTAATTCCTACGTTGACTCGGTCAGCAAAAGCAACAGGGTCCGCGAAAGTCAACCAGACTCCTGCTCATGCCGACACGTCGAGGGAAGCAACCAGACCGGTGGAAGTCGTGACGTCGATTTCGGTGCGTTCGCCTTGCTCGATCACCTCGTTGAGGCACCTTCGTCGCTTCGCTAATGGCTCCGGATCTGTAGAGAACGCGCTTTTTCGACAGGAAAATCTGGTGCTGAAAAAGAACTGTGCAGCGATGCAGCGTGAGATCGAGGTTCTTCAAAAAGCACTCATGTTTGCGACCAGCCAGAAGAGTGGCAGATCAGCACCTTCTCCTGAGCAAGATGAAGCGAACCTCTCCGACGGTATATCGATCCAGAGCATACCGATCGGATACTTGATCCTTTTTTCTTATTGAGCATGCTTTGCAGATGCCTTGAGCGAGATCCAGTTATTGCCGGATTCGGAGTGCTATCAGTCTCCATATCGACCGCCAGGGATCCCGCAGCTCAATTTCGCAGCACTCTCGCCCTACTCGGAAGAGGTAAGGTCCAGAACTGAGGTGTGCTGATTCGTTTGCCTTCAGCGACGCTGACACTCGATATCACATGTTCCCCCCCTTGCAGGCGGACGAAGACGATGAGCTAGACGATGAGTGCTAAATAATAGAGCTACATTCAAACAACTTGTGCACATGCAAACGTGTTTCTCTCGACTACACTGCAGTAGGTTTTTGTTTTGTTCTGCTGGCATGTAAATAAATGGATGGTGCAAGCCACTTCCGCTTGCCCCCTTGGTTGGAAAAGCTACTTGCCAAAACCATTTCGTTCGCGTTCTAGGAATGCGTGCATCACCTCTTTGAATAACTCCTGTTGCTGGCGCTGCTGCAAAAGTGTCTCTTTCGTGAGCATTTGCATCTGTTCCAGTGCAGAGCAGATTCGGAGCATGGTATAGATGAATAATAGCACACAAAATAGGCTTGCCACTTGCAGCGCGAACTTGAACGCAATGGCATCAGCGGTGAGGATCGCCTGGAACGCCCCGCCAGCAAGAGGACCTGCGGGGGGTTGAACCACACGCGAACTGGGCGGCGATAAAGAAGTAGTTGCTGCAGTGACTTCGCTTTGAGGCGACGTCAACTCCTTCGATCCGGAAGGTGCTGACACATCGCGCTGAAGTGACGTGTCGACAGCTAGAGGCATTTTAGAAGAAGTTGGTCCAGCATTCACACTCCTCGCTGCTTTTTGAGCAGCAAGCAACCACGCTCTTGTTGTCTCTTTCGATTCTGATATGGCTGCGCTTTCAATCTGGAAAGCAACGCGTCCAGCAAGACTCAAGTGTCAACACACACTCGCAAATGAACATGCAAACCGTTGCAGCGTACCTGTTTCTTCAGCCAAGTGCTTTTAACCCAGTGAATTCGAATACCAACTTGGACAAGACAAACACCATCCTTTGGTGTGGCGCTAAATACCCACCGGTTCTCCGCTCGGAAATAATCGCAGTATGGAGCATCAGCAACCGTGGAGGTGCTGCTAATGATCAGCCGAGTGCTGGGGTCCCATCGATATCGCTGTTCCTGGGTGGTGGGGATCGCGCTGGGACCAACAATATATTTTTTGTTGTGCGTGAAGGTCACACGTCGAGATCCATCAAATGTCTCAGGCGTCGACAGGGCAGTGTATGAGACTGGTGTCTTGTTCCATGCAGATATGCTGATGTTGGTTTCTCCACCAATCTCTAGAAGCTGTTGAAGATATGCAGTTGATTCGATCCAAAGCGTGGAAAATGCGAAATCGACACTGTGCATGTTTGAAACGAGAAGCGTTAATGAGCCTCTGGAGCTTGACACACCACATCGCTCGCTGCGCTTACCTGATCGGCACTTCTTCATCCACAATAACTTCATATTCATCCAACATAGGATCCTTTTCTGGTATGCGTTTGGTAAGAGCTGGAGGTGGGATTTCTGCCTCTGAATCGACAGTCGGACTCCCAGGTGCTTGCTGAACCGACTCCATTGGACTTGGCAAGGTTGGCGCTGGAGCCACTGGAGCAAGTGATACTGGACTGCTTTTGCCACTTTGATTTTCGTCGGATTCCTGTGCTTGTGGTGGACCAGGGATCGAGTCTCCATTTTGCTCCTTTAGTTTTTCTGTCATTAATGCGACCGTGCCTTTTTTGATCGCCTGAAGCTGCTGCAAGCACTGAAAGCATTCATCCCTAAGAGTCAAAGCACCGATACATATCTCAGAACGAGTGCTATTGCGAGGGAGCGGCAGAGTGCTTACCGGAACACAAAAGATGCGAAGAATACTCGTTCTCCGTTCACGGTCAGCTACAAATCCGCCGTTTTCAGTTACCCGCAAAATCTCCGAATGCACGAAAGACCAGATGCATTGTGCCACGTACCTCGATCGCGTTTGGAACAATGAGTGCTGTATTCTTCTTTTCGATCATCGTGATATCTAAATATGATGTCACCTGGTCACGGAGGAAAAGTGAGTATCGTGGTTCCATATAAGTGCAAGCGCACATCCGCTTCACGAAAACTTACGTATGTGGTGTCTCGCCACCCATTGAAGCAAATGTGGTCCCTCGTTAAGTACAAGCGGCCATGATACGGAAAGTTGGAGAGGTAAAGAGCGCACGAGTAACTTTCCACCACTTGCTCTGGGCTATCCAGCTACACAAACACGATCGATGATCCAGGTAGGTGAGTGCAAGTATTCAAGCGCGAGATCAAAGGTGGGCAACAACTTTCTCAACCTGAAATTTCTTCTGGAAATCCGACACCCCCAGTGCCTGCGCGTCGTTCTCACTCTCAGACGATTCAACAGCAGATGCTGCTCCACGCTCGTTGGATTTTTCTGGGCTAGAACTGCCTTCCGAACCTTGCACTCGATTCTCCCCATGCATCAAAGTGCGCATCTCTAGCTCTACTGGCGATTTTTGTTGGTTGCGCTTCAGTGGAGACCCACTGTTCATCGAGGTCGGACTCCGCTGTGTTTTTCGCTCCTCCGATGCTATCGAAGCAGGCGAACCATCCTTTGTGCGATAGTACTCACTAAGAGCGTCTTTCAAAATGTCGTTGCTGTGATAGGCGGGATGTATCCGCTCACTTCTTTGGTAAGGCTTGCGGTGCGTGCGAACAAACTCCATGACATCACTGCTCGCGTTGATTTCCTCCATGATCGAGAACGCTCTCCTTGCCACGTTTGATCCCCCCGTCAGCATATGCTCGTAAGCCTTTGCAAACGCCAGCAATGAGCTCTTCTTGATTTGCAGCCGATACTTCTCGTTTTTCATGTACACCGAAACATAGACCTCGATGTCCTAGCATAGCATTTCGATCATATCAGAGGTCACAGCGAGCATCGAGGGTCAAGTGAAACTGCACAACAAACCTGGATGTACGAATTGTACTTTTGCTTCAAACTTGCGTTACTCTCGGCAACTCGCTGCTGGATCTCGCGCATTTCGTCTACCAGGTGACGCAGCTTTGACTCAGCCTTTCGGTCTTTGTCCTGCAAAGTAGCGTACTGTTGAAGAAGAGCGAGTGCTTGATCGGCGTCCATTGCGGATGAGTTGATACTGGAGGAAGCCATTTCTTGTGACGAAGCAAGAACTGATGTGAAATCACGAGCCTTCCCCTCGAGCTTCTGATGCAACTTTGAGTGACCATTGCAATCATTGCACAACGACGCATGGGACTTTGAGAAATTGTCCTGCGCTGCGCTCCGAGCATTCTCGTACTGTTGCTTCATGGTTGAAATACTCAGTGACACTGGCTCAGACAGCAATGACCTAAATTCCTACACACGGTGCAAGAACGATATCATCAGTTTTACAGCGAGAGATTCCAATTGTGCGCGAGACAGCGCGAGGCGTACCTGATGCACATTCAAAAGTAGTAGAGCTTGATCGCTAGCGACTTGCCATCCTGCCCGCATGGTGGTCCCTTCTTCTGATAGGTAATTGCCTGGATGATGAGATGATGTACCAAAGAGATCGGAGCTGATGGCCAAGCTCCCATGCTCGTGAACTCGAAGCAGTCTCTGGAGAGATTGTATGAAACCGTCTTCAGCTGCAATCAATTCCGCGAACGTGGTTGAAACGACCTTCACCATATTGTACCCTTGATCGGACAAACTCTGGATGTGAAGCATCCTCTTGTAGAACGTGTTGTTTGGGAGATCCATCTCGTCGACATCACTTTCTTCCATCTCAGCGAGCTTCTTGAACGCGTCTTGGATGTCAGCTGTTTGAAGAGAAGAGAGTTAAAATAAATATCATGGACCACATGCATAGTGGAATCCAAAACGCACCGATTTCATCGATCGAGCTGACGCTCGCCTTTAATGTTTCCACGAGATCATGCGAGTGTTGATAGGTCTTCATGAAAGCTTTCTGCTGCCGAAGCAGCAAGTCCTTCAGATACTCGATTCGCTGTTCTTCTGTCAACTGGAAGGCGTGCAAGTTTTCTTTTATCTCTCGTTCATATATCAGCCGTTGACCATTCATGAAATCAACCGACTGAATGTAGTGTTTCTCAGCAGAAATAACGTCTTCGAGACAAGCATCGACCTTGGTACGTTGCCGTTCCAGCGAGCTTTTCCCGAATGACGACGTCGTATCCCACATTTTTGTGAGAAGCTGGCCAGCTCCAGCAGTGAGTTTTTCAGCCAGCTCTCTTGCGTTATCGTCGGTGCTGCTCTCGAATGAAAATGACGGCGACCCAGCGTTCGTGCAGTCCGTCGAGTCGGCTTTGTGGCGTAAGCTTAAAGTGACTTCAGCTGCATCTGCGCATTTGCGATCGTATTTCTCCTTTGCCTTTTGTAGTGCTGCGGCCATCTGCTGCTGAGCATTCCTTACTTTTGTGCCCTCTACAACCACAGCAAGCACAGAATTAATGCACATCCTCAGGCGCAGCAATCACCACACTCTGAGTGACAGACCTGCGATCAGTCGCTGCACTTGACTTTCTTGCTGCGAGGCGAAAGCTCGCGCTCCCGACACCATGGAAGATTGCATTGTGGACGCAAATGCTGCACGTTCCGCTGCAGTTTTTTCGAGCGTTCCCTGCACAACCGCCCAGGAGTCTGAGAGCTGCCGAGCCCAGTCGTCCGCTTTCGCGATCCTACTCAGCGAACGAAGCACAGAGTTGACAATCCTGTCACAAGACTCTTGACAGCGCACCTGAAAAGCAAGCAACACTTACTGCGCGGCTTTCAACAGCGCTTTTGAGTACGTCGTCTCCATATTTGCGTACTCCTGGATAAACACCGCGACTACGTGGCACGTTTGGACGCCGCTTTTCGCCTTTTGACACACTTCCGGAAACGACCGCAAGAGATCTACCGAGTAGTGAGCAGGTGGATCCACCTCGACCACTTCTCCATTGTCCGCCTTTTGCTCCAACGGCGGCATATCCATAGCAGGAGTGGACGAAACCTCCTTGTCTTCTTCTCCCTCACTAGTCACCGCACTTTCGCTTGTGCTGCTGCTGTCCAATGTGGAGCTAATCGCATCAGTGGTCATCTCCACGTGCTGCTCGCTCTCATCGGCTTGCTCGGTATCCTTCGCATCCAACGTCTCCCTCGTCTCTACAGCACATGTCCCCAATACGCACGTGAGGGATCATATACGATCAAAAGGGGAGGAGCGTAATCCAAACCAGGACGGAAAAAGACAGAAAAAATGCACCCAACGAGCAACGCAATCCTGTGGTTTCGCCACACACATACCGATGGCGCGCACATCGACAGCAGGCGACTGGGTCGGCGCGGTGCGTTTGTTGCTGATGTGGCGAGTGAGGCGCATCGTGAGATGAACGTGGACACGCTCGTCCGTATCCGCGTGTATATCCGCGTGCAATCCCCTTGCGTCGCGTCGCCTTGGAGGGTGCTGTTGTGAACCTACTTTTCGCTAAAACGCTGTGGCATTCCGCACGCAAACCTCGCAACTGCTCACACGTCGTCAAGTGCAACAGTCCTTTTTCTGTTTTGCTCTTTTTGTAGCATGCATGTTTCTATAACCGATGCCTAGCAGATAGGAACCTGGTTGATGACATCCATGTGGGTGATTGGGTCGATGCAGTGGTACACTGTTCCGAATGGGTAAAGTACGGAGGGTTCGATACGCGTTCGATTGCAGGAGCGCTCCAAATAACCAACGCTAAAAAACGTGTGATGGTTCTCCACCAGTCATTGTTGACCGCGACGAGGGTTTTGCTGAGTCTGCGAGCGATTGACCGGACGCGAGGAGCGCATAATTTTCCTCAAAGCTGAGTTCCGCTGCCTCTGTGTTGCAGCTTAAATCGATTCAGTCTCGCTATTCCATCCAGTTTGAAACCATGTCTTTCGCCGATTTGTCCGCTACCCAAAAGGAAGAACTTGCCACGTCGCTCGCCGTGCTCGCCATCTACGATGCCGAAGCCGAAGTGACCGCTGAAAACATCTCGGCCGCTTTGTCCGCCTCGGGCAACGACGTCGCCGCCTACGTGCCACAACTCTTCGCGGACTTGATCGGCCGTGGTCTCGTCATCGACAAGTTCCTCGCTGGTCCATCGGCCGGTATGTAACTCACTCGCATCGCATCGCACTTTCCTGCACGCAGTCAGCAGCAAGCGCCATCGTGTAGTGGACAGCAGCGACGACAGCGCTCCAAACTGCAATTGATACTGACGTGTGCTGTTCTCTCTATTGTAGGTGGTGCTGCTCCAGCCGCCGGTGCCAGCGCCGGTGCCGCTGCCGCCCCAGTGGTTGAAGAAAAGGAAGAAGAAGAAGAAGCTGACCTTGGTGCCGGTATGGACATGTTCGGCGGAGGTGCCGACTACTAAGCGTGAGCGCTTGGCAGTATGTGGAGGTTGACATCGCAAATCATGCCAGCAATTGTGTGTGCGCGCGCGTATATATGGTGGCGGTGTGATGATGAGGAGAAAACCGACACCTCAAAGATGCAAAAAGAGAAGATTTCCAACTTTGACGTTCGCTCCCGACGGACTTTCTTTCTTCGTGCAGGGAAAATCTTTGTAGGTCTACTTTAGTTTATGGACTTCCGGCGAGGGAAACAAAGATTCCGTAATGAGCGAATAAAAAGATGGCTTCACTGGAGGTTAGTATACCGGAAATTGTGCGCGTTTTGTGTCGATCCCCTGCTGCTGCAGTTTGTTTTCTTCGAGCTTCTGCATGCACACCCAGAGCTCGAGCTACGGTTGCGCAAACGGTCGAAGCGTCGACAAGCTGCAGACCCAGTCTGCTTCTTCGTCTCTACCGGAACAACACACGGAGCCGCGGGTCGTTGTGCAGCCGTTGATCCATCTCGGCGTATTTCTGCAGCGCAGTCTCTTCGTGGCTCGCGAGCCGTTGCTCCAGGATCTGAATGCGGAACATCGTCTCGCTGCAAAAGCGCTCGAATTCTTCGTCGGTGCCCTGGTCGTGTTCGCGCTGACTTCGCTGGAACGCCGCCTGACGCTTCGCCAAGAGCGCGTTCTCCTTGTCGAGTCTCGCTTGGATGATGTTGGCGCGCTCCAGCAGTCGCTCTTTCAAATTGCGCAAGCACATCTCGCGCACGGTTTGAGCATCTTCTCTTGAAAGACCACCCGACGGGGCGTGGATACTTTGCAGGAATGGCGTGAGGTAATCAATCGCACTCTTGGTCTACAGCAAGATGAAACACAAGGGATCCGAGCAATGGGTTTGTCAAAAGACGAGGTTCGTCAAGCATCAACTACCCCCAGGAGCAAGCACACGTACATCTTTGCCGTTCTCCTTGGCGTCGTCCTTCTTGCTGGTCTTGGCTTCGTCGTCGTTGCCGTCAAAGAAACTCGTCTCAAGCACGATCGCCATTTCTTCCCGCTTGCGGATCTTGAGGATATCCTGCGTCTCCATTTCGGAATGGCGCACCGCACTGTAGCAGTCTTTCTCCATCTACAACGGACGGCAACAATATGCAGATCAATCCTCCAGCGATGGGATTCACACCGAGTCACCAAGATATCCTATAGGATGCTGCCACTATGGAAAGCGAACCAACCTGAATCGAAGCGCGCAGTTCGTCGTCCAGGATGGACAGTTTCGGTTTGGTCGCATTCGGGTCGGCCATGACCACCTCCACGGGCGTACTCGGTGCTTTAAAGTACACTCGAGATCCAGCCGTGATCTTTCCCGTGGCATAGTGAAAGTGGACACGAATGTTGCCCTCTTGGACATTGTACGTCTTCTTGCGCGCATCGTCGTCCGCTGGCCGCGATGGATCCCGCGCAAACTTTTCCTTCATCTTCTTGATCGCGAGCTCGCCCGTGGGACCACCGGGTAGCACGTACGGATTCTTCGCGTCTACCTCATCTTTCTCGGTCGTGAGCGTCACGGACCGGAAAATCAGGAAATCGTCGCGTCCGTCGAAATGCTCCACCGTGCGCTTCTGGATGAACTCTTCGCGCTTCACGAGCCCATCCATGCGCGCGCTCGTGTAGAAGTGAAACTCGCGACGGTATCCGATCCACTCGATGCGCGCCTTGAGCGCTTCCGGGACCCGTCCGGGACCAAAATGCTCTTCAAACTTGCTCGCCAGTGGGAACCGCTTCCGCGTTTCCAGTTTGTCCTTGCGGTTCTTGAAAAATTCGCGGATCTCGATGGGCAGCGTGCAGCCATTGTCGCGGTACAGCGTAACGCGCACGATGAGCCCTTGGTCGTGGCTGTTTTCCGCAAATTCTTCCACTTTGGCGCGGCGAAAGAGGGTCACGCGCTGCGAATCCGTCACAAATTTCTTTTTGTAGACCGCACGGTCAATCGTGAGCTTCGCGACCCATGAAGGTGGGACGTCGAGGATCAGCTCTTCGTCGTCGCCGTCGTCCTCCCGCTGGTTGTCCCCCTCGCTGGTGGTCGAGTGCAGGGATTTCAGGTCGTCGGAGAGATCTTTCGCGTCGTCCCCGCTGCCTCCGCCTCCGTCTTTGGCCGATTTGCGCTCCGCTGCCGAGAGAAACACGTACTCCCAGTCCGTGGGGTTCGCCAAATCGAGCAACGTCGTGTGCACTGGGTGGTGCTGCATGTTGACCCAGTAGTTTTCGTGGTTCCAGACACACTCAATGCCCAAGTACGGCGCGTCGCGCAGCGAATACGTCCTTCCCGTCGACGCTTCGATGAAGAAATGCTCGGCCACGTCGCGTTTCCCCGCACGCACGAGCACCCACGCGTGCACGCGCTTCCCTTCGAGGGGGTCGTCTTCTTCCTCTTCGTCGTCGTAGAGCACGTCGATCTGGTCTTTCTGCTCGCGCGCGCGGGTTTCGCTGCTCTTTTGCCTGTCTCTCTCTTGCTGCATCTCCAGATATTTGCTCGTGAACGTGGAGCGACTCGCGCGTTTCGCATCGTCAGCTGGTAGGGTGGTAGGAGCTTTGACGGAGACTTTGCTGTCTGCGGCACTGTCATTCGCACTTCGTGCGTTTTGGGTCGGGTCAGCGGACGACGACAACGCTCCTACTTCTCGTGCGTCTCGAGACTTCTTTGGCGGTTCTTCTTCGACCGAGAGCACGGGCAACGACGTCTTGCTCTGGTCCAGCAGGCAAATCCATCGTGGAGCTGCACCGTGCACCACGTACGCATCGTATCCGGCGCCAACCAGGAACGACACCAGCAGCACGGCCATATCGAAGCTGTCGCCCGCGCGCCATTGCAACGTAAAGGACGGCGACGGGAGACACCGAGGTGGGGAGATCGGGTCGCTCAGCGGTTCGTATTCAATCACGCCTGCGAGGAAGCGAGCTAAAGACTGGTGCTCGTACAGATCGCGATAGGGTAACAGTGTGGGGCGGATCGTCGTGCAGACAAACTTCGGGATCCCTTTCTCGTTGGGCGGAAACAGGTACAGGGGGCGTCTCCGCGCGGGGAACATGTGCTCGAACTGCTTCTGAAACCCTGCGACGTACTCGAGACACAGCAGTTCTTTCGTGCAGTTGAACGAATAGGACGCCAACCTCGCAGGGTGCACCACGTCATCTTCGAGGCGCCGTTGTTTCGTGCTCACGACCCCCGCGACCGTGAACTGCCGTGCTGCGAGCGCGATTTCTTCGTCCGAGCGCTCGAAAAGCTCCTGTCGCTCTTCAAAGTTGTTGTCTGGGGAGACGTCGTCGTCGTCGTCATGTTTCGGCTCGGCTTTCATGTCTGGCTGCACCATCGCGTGCGTGTGGTTTTTCCTGCGGGTGCTGCTGTGGTATGTCGTATGCAACGCACTGCATACGCGTCAAGGTTCCAATGGAGAAAGAAAAGCGCGACGACCTGGTGCATCATCATGATGCGTCGTTGTCGTTGTTGCTGAAAAGGCGCGCAAAGAGGATTGCATTTTCTGTATCCATATTGCGACTGGATCTGGAAGTGCGTCACTACAGCGAGATGGTTCGCAATGTTTACATCGATGAAGACCTCGTGAGGCACTATTTAGTGTCATTAGACGGAGGGGTTTGTCTTTCTCCCCCCAAATGCACCCGTAACCCCGTAACCCCATAACACACCATAACACTTCATGGAAAAAAAGGGTAGCCCGAAACGACGCGACCATGAAGAAGCATCTTCATCCTCGTTTGGTTAACCCGTCCGCGTGCAGCTCGCAAGGCGGAGAGGATTGCGCATTTCATCCACCGTGGCGCAATGGTGAAAGACCGTCAATCGCCGCTGGGTGACGGCACAGAGGACACCCCGAATGACTACAATATGGCTCAGCAGCAGCAAGACTTGCGAGTCGCACGGTCGCCCAAGAAAAGTCCTGTGCGCATTGCGCGGCTCAAGATGCTGCAGTCCGCGATCAATACGAGGAACTGCGATGTACACGACTACAGTGGCGGCGAGACTGGCAGCGGTCTGAAGACCACGCCGCGCGCGACGCAGGCGTCGAACGACTTCTTGATGGATGCACAGAACGACATGCTGGTCATGATGGGACCATTTGGGGGACTCACCGGACCACAGCAGTATGGCGAACCTGCTCGCAAGTACCGCAAGCTCCATGGCGCAGGCAGCCAGCGCGGCAGTAGCAGCAGCGACAGCGCGTCGGTGAACAGTATTGTGGAAGACCGAGGCTACTACAAGCTGACCGACCGCATTGGCTCGTACTACACACCCACCGCTCGCACACTGACAATGGACGAGATTTCGAACTTCACAAAGAACAGCATCCATGCACCGTCGAACCTCGCCAACTCGCCGCTGCGGTCTCCATCCAGCAAAGGCGTTGCGGTGTGCCCTGCTCTCGAACGCAGCAGCGGCGGCGGCAATCGGTCAGGAGCCTCACCATCCCAATGGGAAAGTGCTGCGAGTCTCAGCGACACAGTCGCCAAGCGATCAGATGCATCCCCATCAAAGCAGCAGCCGGAGCTGAGCGTGTACGTCGACGGCTCTCGAGCGTTTGCACGCCACGTGGAAAGCAGTCCAGCTCTGTTTCGTGTCCCCTCGCCGACCAAGCCACTCGTACACAAGGTCCCGTCACCACCGTCGAAAGCTCGAAGCCCCTTTTCGTTCAACGACCAAAGTGAGAAACCAGGCGAATTCGCGTCGTCGTCGTTTCCAGCCAAGTCGCGCGGGCTCCCCCAACCTTCCCAGCACGCCGTGCTGTTGGACCCATTGCAGGCTTCGCCGCGTACGTTCGACTTCGAGAAGAAGCGATACATTAGCACCATGGAGGCGTACTGGAAACAGGTGGACGTGTATGTCTCTCGCGCAAGGGGGGTACCCATGGCTTCGGAGCGACCGCATCGCATTCTACGGCGACTGCAGATCCCGCCGTCCTGTGGTCTCGACAAAGTCGGCATCCAGGTCTTCGATGACCGCTGCGAGACGCTGATCGCCGAGATCTTCCAGGAAGTGTACACCGATTACTACGAAAGCGTGGGACGCACGATGCTTGCCTACGACCTGCTCGACGCGAGCACGTCTCTGCGCATGAATATCTACCCGGCGTTCCTCAAAGCCGAACAGAAGTGGTGGATCGACGAGGTGTACCAGTCCAATGCATGGAAAGTGCTCCGCCACACAGGCATCGGGGCAACGCGCGTGCGATTGGCGCGAGAACTCGTGCAGCAGAAGCTCTTTGCGATCAGCCCCGTGACGTTCGCGCTCCAGGAACAATGGCTCATGGAAGCGCCTCCTTCGGAGTGGGATATCGCTCCGGGGGGGAGTGATGCGCTGCACATCACGTTTGCCAAGATCATGTTCATTGACTTGGTCAGCCCGAGCTTCAAAGCAGCTCTACCGAGGACTGTGAACCATTTCGTCGACGCGGTGTCGAGACGCGCAGAGCTTGTAAAGGACTGCTTAAAGACCTGCTGGGTCGCCGCCGCGGCCAAGCGCGTGGACGAGTGTGCTGTGCATTTCCAACACGGCAATTCGCGCACGCCTGGCAGCCAAAGCCAAGGCTCTCCAACCAAGAACAGCGCCAATCGAGCATCTCCGTCCAAGATGCAATCCGATGATCCTGGGAAGCAGCTTCTTCAGGACCGACTGGCGTTCGAAGGACTCGCCCAGCAAGATAGCAGTTGTGCCCATCAGGTAACGAGCCATTCATCGTCCAGTGACTCGGCGCTCGTCATGGAGGACCAGGACTTCAACCGCTACAGAAGCTTCATTGGCATTCTGGATGCCGCAGCGGTGTTGATGGCGCGCAACCTCCGCGAGACTGTGGAGAAGTCGATTGACGAGTTTGTGTGCTACTTCCAGCGGTTTTCCAGTCCGGTTTTCCACGGCGAGGCTGCGCTCTTGCTTGCCGTCGACTGCATTCTTCCGAGTGAGAGTGCCGGTTGTAGTGGCACTGGCGGAGCCGCACTTGCCAGTGGCGCACTCGACGTGTTCTTCATCGATCCGTCGCCCAATGCGTTGCGCGAGAAACTCACGAGTTGCCTCAACGTCATCGTCGAGGCGTCGCAGAATTTCCCGCGCATTGATGCGCAAACCAAAGTGCCCCAGAAATTCCGCAGCAACGCGTCGTTGGGACCAAGCACCATGACATTAGACGACAGTTTCGTGAAAAGCGCCAAGAAAAAGCTATCCGACTTGCTCGCCGAGCACATGCAAGCGCCAATGGGAATTCTGACGCTCTTCCAGCCATTTGCGTATCTGATAAACGGCGAGTATGATGTGAAAATCAAGTCCCTCCTGGAACCGAACGATGCTGTTTCCGTGGCATCGACAACAGCGTCACTGTCCTCCAGTGAGGAGGTTCTGACCGTATTCGGCAAGGAGCTGAGCGACTTGAAGCGCTTGGAAGATCGCGTGAGCGCGGATATCAGCGAGAAATACAATTTCACGCTCTTCGCTGTCTCGTGCGCCGACGTGAAAGTCAAACTGGCCACGAGAATCAAAGCCTATGCGACGAAGCTGCTGGCCAAAGTGTGCGCAGATACCACCAAACAGATGGGTGCGATGATCATCGAGTATGAGCAAATCGTCGCGAAACTGACCGCGGAGCCCCTCGACTCGTTTGAGCTGAAAGCGTTGGACGCATTCTATCGGTCGAGTATCCAATTGATCGACGCGTTGAACGCAAAGCTCTACGACGAGGTGTGCCGTCGCATCCAGTTCCTCAAGGAACACGATTACCAAATGTCCCGCGAAGAGATCCAGTTGTTCTTCAATACGTTCCGGTGGCCCGAGAACGTCAAAGGGTTCCAGCGGAAGAGCATGGAGCTGCAGACCAAGCGGCAGCGCGAATTGGAGCTGATCGTCGAGGGAAGGCAAGAGCAGCTCATGGGTCAATGCGCTACGCTGCAGCGAAGAGTCGAAAAGATGCGCGACTACGCGAACCTCGCGGACTCGGGAAGCATTCTCAAACGCATTGAAGCGGCGAGAAAGTCCCTCGAAGACGCAGAGACCGAGGCGGACACGATCAAGGAGCAAGAAACGACGCTGGGCATGAACGTTACGAATAACCAAACGATGCTCACCGAGCTGTACGACATGTTGGGTCCCATCGAGCGACTGTGGACTACCATTGCCCAGGCGATGGAGAAAGTCACGTACAGCCGCGAAGCCCCGCTGGCATCGGTCAACGCCGAGGAAACCGAGCGCGATTGCGATCAATTCCGACGCACGATCGTCAAGCTCATCAAGGAGTGCGAGAAAAACACGGATGTGTACGCCGTGGCGATCACGATGGCGCATGAAGTGAAGAAAACGCTGGACGAAATGCTCGACAGCTTTGTGCCGCTCATGGCGCTGCTGTGCACCCCCGGGATTCGGCAGCGTCACTGGGAAGAAATCGAAAGGATCACGGGCATTGAAGTGCAGGTCCACGAAGCCTCGAACATCAACCAGATGATCAATCTGGGACTGCAGCGGTTCACTTCTGCGATTGAGGAAACGTGTGTGAGTGCTTCGAAGGAATACTCGTTGGAAAAAGCGCTCGACAAGATGGAAATCGAGTGGCAAGGCGTCAAGTTTGGCACCAAAGAGTATCGCTCGACGGCGACGTCGATTCTGTGCGGCACCGATGAGATCCAGATGATCATCGACGACCAGATCGTCAAGACCCAGTCGATGCGCGGCTCGCGATACAACAAGCCGTACTTTGAGCGGATCACGAAATGGGAGAAAATGCTCATCAGTATCCAGGATATCATGGACAACTGGATCAAAGTGCAGGCTACGTGGCTCTACCTGGAGCCCATTTTCAGCTCGGACGATATCATGCGGCAAATGCCCACCGAAGGTGCGCTGTTCCGGAAAGTCGATGGGAATTGGCGACGCAATATGCAGGAGACCGTCACGAACCCGGGTGTGCTGAAAGTCGCTGAGCGGGAGGACTTGTTGCCGAGCTTGCAACAGTCGAACCACGACCTCGAGACGATTCAGAAAGGACTCAATGACTACTTGGAGACGAAGCGACTGTACTTTCCCCGTTTCTTCTTCTTGTCGAACGATGAGCTTTTGGAGATCCTCGCGGAAACGAAAGACCCTCTGCGGGTACAGCCGCACTTGAAGAAGGCATTCGATGGCATCTCCCAGCTGGAGTTCCAGGAAAACCTAGATATCACCGCGATGCTGAGTCCGGAGATGGAAAAAGTGCCGTTCCCGTATGAGAAAATTGAGCAGAATCTCATCAATCCGAACAACTCGGGCGGGAATGTCGAGGTGTGGCTAGAAGAAGTGGAGACCGCGATGCGAAAGAGCGTTGCGTTCCACTTGGACGAGTCGATTGTGGACTACCCGACAAAAGACCGTCTCCTTTGGGTGCAACAATGGCCGGGTCAAGTCGTGTTGGCTGTGAACCAGACCATGTGGACCCAGCAAACGGAGCAAGCGCTCAGTAGCGACAAAGGACCCGCAGCGTTGAGCGACCACCTGCAGATGCTGCGCTCGGAACTGCTGCGCACGGTGGAGCTCGTGCGCGGGGAGCTCCCAAAGCTGATCCGGATCACACTCGGTGCGCTTGTCGTCATGGACGTGCACAACCGCGACACGATCGCCGAGCTGGTCGAGCTCAAGATCTCGGATAAAACGGACTTTGACTGGCTCGCCCAGCTTCGCTACTACTGGGTCCAGGGCGGTGTCTCGGCGAAAACGGGGAAGCCGCACACGCTGGAGTGCCGCATGATCAATACGCTCGCGCTGTATGCGTTCGAGTACCTTGGGAATAGCATGCGCTTGGTGATCACCCCGCTCACCGATCGCTGTTATCGCACGCTCATGGGGGCGATCCACTTGAACCTCGGAGGCGCCCCCGAGGGACCTGCAGGCACGGGGAAAACCGAGACCACGAAAGATCTCGCCAAGGCCATTGCGATCCAGTGCGTGGTCACAAATTGCTCCGATGGGCTCGACTACCTCGCCATGGGCAAATTCTTCAAAGGTCTGGCCAGTTCAGGCGCGTGGGCGTGCTTTGATGAGTTCAACCGGATCCAGCTGGAAGTGCTGTCGGTGATCGCGCAGCAAATCCTGTGTATCCAGCTCGCGAAAGCGCAGAAAGTGGCGAGTTTCGTGTTTGAAGGCACGGAGTTGCGGCTGAACCCGACGTGCTGTCCGTTTATTACGATGAACCCCGGGTACGCTGGCCGCGCTGAGCTCCCCGATAACCTCAAGGTGCTGTTCCGCACTGTGGCGATGATGGTGCCCGACTACGCGATGATCGCCGAGATCATGCTCTACTCGTATGGCTACATGGATGCGAGCGCGCTCTCGAAGAAGATCACCACGACCTACACGCTGTGTTCCGAGCAGCTTTCATCGCAATCCCACTACGATTACGGGATGCGCGCTGTGATGGCCGTGCTGCGCGCTGCGGGCAATCTGAAGCGCGCCGAGGGACATTTGCAGGAAGGCACGCTCGTGTTGCGCTCGATCATTGACGTCAACTTGCCGAAATTCCTGTCCCCCGATGTCCCGCTGTTCAATGGGATCGTATCGGATCTGTTTCCCGGTGTGACGATCGACCCCCCTGACCGCACGGATATGCTCACTTCGATTCACCGAGTCTGCAAGCGCATGAACCTGCAGCCGGTGCCCAATTTCATCGAAAAGGTGATCCAGATCTACGAGATGATGATCGTGCGGCACGGGTTCATGGTCGTGGGTATGCCGTTCTCGGGGAAGACAAGCTCCTGGCGGGTGCTCGCCGATGTGCTGGCCGATCTACACGAACTGTTCCCAAAGGATCCGCGATACACGGACGTCCAGGTCGCCGTGATCAACCCGAAGTCCGTGACGATGGGTCAATTGTATGGACAGTTTGATGCGGTCTCGCACGAATGGAACGACGGAGTGCTCGCGATCAACTACCGCAACCTAGCGAACAACCCGTCGCCCGAGCGCAAATGGCTCATGTTTGACGGACCCGTCGACGCCGTGTGGATCGAAAACATGAACACGGTGCTCGACGACAACCGCAAGTTGTGCTTGATGAGCGGCGAGATCATCGCGATGAGTCCCGTGATGAGCATGATGTTTGAGCCGATGGACTTGCTCGTCGCATCCCCCGCCACGGTGTCTCGATGCGGCATGATCTACATGGAGCCCGAGCAACTCGGCTGGCTGCCCGTACTCGACTCGTGGCTGGATTCCATCACGGTTCTCGAAACCGAGGACCCGACGGTTTCCCCTCCAGGACCGATTGAGATCAACAGGGAGCAGCGCGCATTGATCTATTTCCTTTTCTCGTGGCTCGTGGAGCCCTGCATTGCATTCGTGCGCAAGGAGCTCGTCGAGTTGTCCCCGACCGTCGATACGAATTTGGTGCTGAGTTTGATCCACATCTTGGAAGCGCAGCTGTGTAAGCTGCCGCGCGACCCAGGTTCCAAGAAGAAGGCGTGCATCGAAGCGTCGTTTCTGTTTTCGCTGACGTGGTCGATAGGCGAGAGTGTGAATGCCGACGGAAGAACCAGATTCTGCGAGTTCCTGCGCGCGATGATGGAGAACATGCAGGCTTTAGAGAGCAAATACCTGGTCGTGAGTCGCGCGTTGCAGGTGCGCAAATGGACCAAACCAGCGTTTGAAGAGGGCAAGAGTACATACACTTTCGCGCTCCCAGTGCCCGCGAAGGGCAATCTGCACGACTACTATTTCAACATCGAAGACGGGAAATGGTTCAAATGGGAAGATATGCTCAAGGAGTACGTCATCCAGCCCAACACGCCATTCAACCAGATCGTGGTGCCTACGATCTTTACGGCTCAACTGGAGTACTTGGTGCAACTGCTGGTGACGAACAAGCGCAAAGTGTTGGTGTGTGGCCCCACGGGTACGGGCAAATCGTGCTACATGTCGTCGATCTTGAGCGACGTGCTCCCGCAGGACAAGTACTCGGTCATCATGCTTTCGTTCTCGGCGAAAACCTCAGCGAACATGACGCAGAATATCATCGATGGCAAACTCGATAAGAGGCGCAAAGGGGTCTACGGTCCCCCCATGGGCAAAGACGCCATCGTGTTTGTAGACGACTTGAACATGCCGCTCGTGGAGACGTACGGAGCGCAACCGCCCATTGAACTCGTGCGTCAGCTGATCGACGGCGAGGGCTACTATGACCTGAAGGAAATGGCGTGGCGCAAGATCGTCGATACGATCGTGCTTGCGGCGATGGGACCTCCCGGTGGCGGACGCAACAACGTCACGCCGCGGTTGCTGCGCCATTTCAACTTGCTGTGCTTCTCCGAGTTTGACGACACGACGCTCACGCGGATCTTCACCACGATCTTGACGTGGTACTTTGGGAGCAATCCGTTCCTGCCCGAAGTGAAGCGGCTTTCCGAAGCCGTCGTCTCCGCCACGCTAGAGCTCTACCAGTCGGCCATGCAAGCGTTGCTGCCCACGCCAAAGAAGTCGCACTACACGTTCAACCTGCGCGATTTCTCTCGCATCGTGCAGGGCATCATGCTCGTGACGCCCAGCGACCAGTTCACGGCAAACTCGCTCGTGAAACTCTGGGTGCATGAATCGCTACGTGTGATTGGCGATCGATTGGTCGACGACGAAGACCGCGAATGGTTCAACGACACACAAAAGAAGATCACAATCAAGCACTTTGCGACCAACTTCGACAAAGTGTTTGCGAGTTTGAAACGCGGGCGTGAGGGTCCCGTGACGGCATCCGACATGCGCAATCTGTTCTTCGGGGACTACCTGGACCCAGAGGCGAGTCCACGACTGTACAAGGAGATCGACGTGAAGCTCGAGGGCGAGTTCGACGGCATCACGAATCTGATTCAGTGCTTGGATGGGTACTTGAGCGAATACAATGGCATCAGTCGCAAACCGATGAATTTGGTGATGTTTCTATTCGCGATCGAGCATTTGTCGAGAATTGTGCGCGTCCTGAACATGCCCGGCGGGAATGCGCTGCTTGTGGGCGTGGGAGGGAGTGGACGTCAGAGTCTCACGCGACTCTCAACGTTCATCGTCGACTATGAGATCAAACAGATCGAGATTTCCAAGAACTACACGATGAACGAATGGCGCGAAGACATGAAAGACGTTTTGCGGCTAGCAGGGACCGGTGCGCGTCCGCTTGTGTTTTTGTTCAGCGATACGCAGATCAAGTACGATGGCTTTGTGGAGGATATCAACAACATGCTCAACTCGGGGGAGATCCCCAACCTGTTCCCCTATGACGAGCGGGTGGGCATCTGCGAAGCCGTTCGCCCGCATGTCAAGGAGAAATTCGGTAAAGCCGTGGGGGACAACATGAACCAAACGCAGCTGTACGCGTTCTTCTTGCAGCGGGTTCGCAGCAACCTGCATATCGTGCTCGCGTGTTCCCCCATCGGTGACGCCTTCCGCGATCGTTTACGTAAGTTCCCGTCGCTCATCAACTGTTGCACGATCGACTGGTTCACGGCGTGGCCCTCGGACGCATTGGTCGCGGTCGCCGAGAAGTTCCTGTCCGACGTGGAAATGGACAGCGTTGACGTGCGGAAGGCGATCGTCGATACGTGCCAGTACTTCCACGTGAGCGTCATGGACCACTCGGAGCGGTTCCTCAAGCAGCTGCGGCGACAGAATTACGTCACACCCACGAGTTACCTGGAGTTGATCATCGCGTTCAAGAGCTTCCTCGCGCGCCGACGGGAATCCGTGCAAGCGGCGAGGAATCGATATGTGGTCGGGCTGGACAAGATCCAGTTTGCCGAGAACAATGTGTCGGTGATGCGCAAGGAGCTCGAGGATTTGCAGCCTGTGCTGGACCAGTCCAAGAAAGATACCGACATTCTTATGGTCGAGATTCAATCGAAATTGCCCGCTGTGGAGGTGAAGCGAAGTGAAGTGCAGGCCGATGTCGCCGTCGCGGATGCCTCGAAGGCGCAATGCGAGCAGCAAAAGGCGAGCGTCGAGGCAGACTTGGCCGAGGCCATCCCAGCTCTAGAAGAAGCGCTGAAGGCGCTGGACACGATCAAACCTTCCGAGATCAACGAAGTGAAATCGATGGCGAACCCTCCTGCAGGTGTGAAGCTGGTCTGTGAAGGCGTTTGCCAGATGCTCGGGATCAAGCCCGCGCGTATCCCCGATCCAGCCGACCCGTCGAAGCGGATCATGGACTACTGGGGACCCTCCCAGAAGATGCTCAGCGATGCCGGGTTCATTACGACTTTGAAGAAGTTCGACAAAGACAATCTCGACCCAAAGATCATGAAAGTTGTGGTCTCCAAGTACATCTCCGATGAGAATTTCAGTCCGGAGAAAGCCGAAAAAGCGTCCAAAGCGGCGGCGGGACTCTGTAAATGGGTCCACGCCATGGCGCTTTACGATAACGTGTCGAAAGTGGTCGCTCCGAAGCGAGAAGCGCTGAAAGAAGCCGAGGTCTTGCTCGAAGAAACCCTCAAACAACTGAATGAGAAGCTCGGGCAACTGAAGGAAGTCGAGGATGGACTCGCAGACCTGCAAAAGCAATTCGACGCAGCGACCACGCAGAAGCAGAACCTCGAGTACCAAGTGGACCTCACGGGAAAAAAGCTGGTGCGCGCGTCGACGTTGATCGAGTCCCTCGGAGGTGAGAAAACGCGCTGGACCGAGTTTGCCGAAGATTTGCGCATCCAGTACAGTCGACTCACGGGCGATGTGCTGATGTCTGCGGGCGTGGTCGCCTACCTCGGACCATTCACCTCGGTGTATCGCCAGGAAGCCGTGAACGACTGGGTGAGACGGTGCAAGCAGTTGAATATCCCATGCAGCGACTCGCCTTCGCTCAATGGCTCGTTGGGCGACGCCGTGTTGATTCGTAAATGGAATATCGACGGTCTCCCCACCGATGGGTTTTCGGTGGACAACGGGATCATTGTGTTCAACTCACGGCGCTGGCCGCTGATGATTGATCCGCAGGGACAAGCAAACAAGTGGATTCGCAATATGGAGAAAGACAACAAACTCACGGTGATTAAGCTCACGGATGGGGATTACATGCGTACTTTGGAGAACTCGATCCAGTTTGGTACCCCCGTGCTCTTGGAGAACGTCGGGGAAGAACTGGACCCTTCTCTGGAACCGTTGCTGCTGAAGCAAACGTTCAAGCAGGGAGGTGTGACGTGCATCCGGTTGGGGGACTCGACGGTCGAGTACTCGGAGAATTTCCGATTTTACGTCACGACAAAGTTCCGCAACCCGCATTACCTCCCCGAGGTGTCCGTGAAAGTGACGCTGCTGAATTTCATGATCACCCCGCGGGGGCTCGAAGATCAGCTGTTGGGGATCGTGGTCGCCCAGGAACGCCCTGACCTTGAAGAGCAAAAGAACAAACTCATTGTCCAGAACGCGCGCAACAAGGGGCTTTTGAAGGAGATCGAGGACAAGATTCTCGGCATCTTGTCGTCTTCGGAGGGCAACATCCTCGAAGATGAGAACGCGATCAATACGATGAACCAAAGTAAACAGGTCGCCGATGAGATCAAGAAAGAGCAAATCATCGCCGAGAAAACCGAGCAGGAGATCGATTTCGTGCGTCAAGGGTACCAACCGGTCGCGTACTCGAGCCAAGTGCTGTTCTTCTGCATTGACCAACTGGCCAACATTGAGCCCGTGTACCAGTACTCGCTCTCATGGTTTATCAATTTATTTATCGCGAGTATTCAGCAGAGCGACAAGACGCCCGACTTGGCGCAGCGCTTGAAAAATCTGGACGCGCATTTCACGTACTCGCTGTACCGCAACATCTGCCGCTCTCTGCTGGAAAAGGACAAGCTCATGTTCTCGTTCCTGCTGTGCATTTCGATCAAGCAGGGGAAGAACGAAATGGAAAGTGCCGAGTGGTATTTCTTACTCACCGGCGGGGTGGCGCTCTCGGAGCCACCGCCAAATCCAGCGAAGCTGTGGCTCAGCGACAAGCAGTGGGCGGAATTCTCGCGCCTGAGCGCGCTGCCAGCATTCCAGGGGATCGTCGAAGAGTTTCTCGAATCGGAGGACCAATGGAAAGCAGTGTACGATAGTCCTGTGGGACACACGCTGGCGTTCCCAGGGTTGATGGGCAACGTGAGTCCATTCAAGCGGTTGTTGGGACTGCGCTGCATTCGCCCGGACCTGCTCGTTGTGGGTGTGCAGCTCTTTTTAGTCGAGGAAATGGGCGAGAAGTTTGTGAAACCCCCGCAATTCGACCTCGCGCTGTGCTTTTCCGATAGCAACGTGTCTTCCCCGCTTGTGTTCATCCTGTCCCCAGGCTCCGACCCGATCAGTTCGGTGCTCAAGTTCGCCGACTCGTTGCGCCAGAAAGCAGAGACCATCTCGCTCGGTCAGGGTCAGGGTCCGATCGCCGAGCGTATGATCGTGCGCGCTCGGGAGGCCGGTACGTGGGTTGTGCTCCAAAATTGCCACTTGGCGCCAAGTTGGATGCCCACGATGGAGAAAATCGCTGAAGACATCAAACCGGAGAACACCCACAACGAGTTCCGAATGTGGTGCACGACGTACCCGTCCGATGTCTTCCCCGCAGCGGTGCTACAAAACGGTGTCAAGATGACGAATGAACCCCCGCAGGGGCTACGTGCCAACCTGCTGGGCTCGTACATGTCGGACCCCATTGGCGAAAAGGGATTCCTCGAGTCCGTGGTCAAGGGCAAAGAGTTCCGCGTGCTGCTGTATGCGTTGTGCTTTTTCCATGCGCTAGTGCGCGAGCGAAGGCAGTTTGGTCCCCTGGGCTGGAACATTCAGTACGAGTTCAACGAGTCCGATTTGAGCATCAGCATCCGCCAACTCGCGATGTTTGTCGATGAGAATGCCGAGATCCCCTTGCGTGCGCTCCGGTACTGCACGGGGGAATGCAACTACGGCGGGCGGGTGACCGACGACAAAGATCGACGCACGCTCACGTGCATCCTGTCGCGCTTTTACTGCATGGACGTCTTTGAGGAGAGCTACGCGTTCGATGAGAATGGGCTGTACAAACTCCCACCGGATGGATCGTACGACTCGTATCTCAAATTCATCGAGGACCTCCCCCTCGTCGCGCCTCCGGGCGTGTTCGGGCTCCACGATAACGCGACCATCACGAAGGACCAGAACCAGACCACCAAACTGTGCTCCGATATCCTGCTCACGCAGTCCACGGGCGGGTCCAGTGACGGCGGTAGCACGTCCCAGGAAGACATGGTCGAGTCCGTCGCGAATGATATCCTCACCCGGTTGCCCGAGAATTTCGACATGGAGGTCGCGCAGATTCGCTACCCAGTGCAATGGGACGAGTCCATGAACACGGTGCTCTGCCAGGAGCTGGTGCGGTTCAACAACTTGATCGCGACGATCCGTGGCAGTCTCGTGAGTCTTCGCAAAGCGCTCAAGGGTCTTGTCGTGATGTCCTCGGAGCTCGAGAATGTCTCGCAGTCGTTGTTTTACGGCAAGATCCCGGCCATGTGGGCGTCCAAGTCGTACCCGTCGCTCAAGCCACTGGGGAGCTACGTGAACGATCTCCTGGAGCGCATCAGCTTCTTCAGCAAATGGCTCTTGGATAGACCCCCGACGGTGTACTGGGTCTCGGGCTTCTTCTTCACGCAAGCGTTCCTCACGGGTGCGAGTCAGAATTATGCGCGCAAGTACACGATCCCGATCGATCAGCTCGGGTTCGACTACGAGCCGATGCCGCGAACCGAGTACTCCCAGAAACCAAAGGTAAAGTAGAGTTGGCGACCCAAGTCCACTTCGACTGCAGGTTAGTGAGGCTAACCATCTGATGGAATCGTTCTATTAGGACGGCGTCTATGTGCGTGGACTGTTTCTCGAAGGTGCCAAGTGGTGCAAAACGGAGCACTCGCTCGCAGAATCGGACCCGAAAGTGCTGTTTTCGTTCGCGCCGGTGATTTTGTTCCGTCCGGTCAAGAAAAGCGAGATGAGTGTGCAGCGCTCGTACTCGTGCCCCGTGTATAAGACCAGGTGCGATTTTTAATAGGGCAACCTTCATGGTCTCTTTCGTTTTTGTAGAGAAACGGGCTGCCGAAGCTGACTTGTCGTGTCTATGACGTAGTGAGCGGCGCGGGACGCTGTCGACCACGGGCCATTCGACCAACTTCATTTGCTTCATTCGGTTGCCGACGAGCAAGCCCGAGAGCCACTGGGTCTCCAGGGGTGTCGCCATGCTCTCGCAGCTGGATGATTGAGTGATTACGAATAGACAGAAGTCCGGGGACGGATTGTGCGTATCGGAGACCAGTGCATGCAGAGAATTGTATAGAGCGAAGTCGCCAGGTGAACTGCATGAGCCAGCCACATGGCGTTGATTCTGAGTTGCGTTGATGCGTTTTCCTGCTCTTTGGTCTCTATCTGTCGCACTGGATGTCTCTCTGTCGTTTAAAAGCAGCCAATGCACACATAGCGCATTCAGACATGCTTGCGGTCATGGATGGGTGCGCATGATGGGAGAACGAGGATCGAATGGATGGCAATAAGGAAGGACGAAAGAGCAGGAGTCGTGGATGGGTACCAACGTACGAACACGATGCCACCGATTGCGTTTTTGCTCGTTCGTACCTATTTGAGCTTTTCCGCGCATACCCAGCCCACGCGGTCTTCAATCCAGCAGCTCCATCCACCCTCCCCATCTGCATGTGTCTTTCAGAACAACGTCATCATCCAGTCGCTGCATGCACATTCGATAGTTTACCTGCGTACGGAATCAAACCCTCTGTAACAAGGGTCTCTTCAAGTGTGAAGTTTCATCGATGGCTTTATGGTGAATGCATCTCCGAGACCATCTGCACCTACTGTGAGAGGGACTCTCCAAGTTCATCCATTTTCCCATCTCTGCATTCGAAAAACGGCTCCATCGCAGCAAACAATGCACAAAAGATACTCGAAATGGCAGGAGAAGACCAGCATGCTGCCATCCAGTCCACAGCTTCCGCAGTCGATCGACGCACGCACACACACACAAGCGTGCTCGGTTGCGGGTCTCTGCGTCTTATGGCCGGTGCGCTGCTGGCGCTTTTGTACACAAACCCCACACCCCCTCGCTCTTCCGATTCCTCACTCCATCGTCAGCATCACGTGTTCGTTCCCCAACCCGCCCAGCATCCAAATTTGCTTTCCGCAGTATCGTGCCCACTTTAGTAGAAGACCGCATACAAGCGTCAAGTCAATGGCAGTTGAGTGGCGCGCGAAACTTCTCCCGCCAAAAAATAAAAAGGGCCGCGCGCGCAAAAGAGCTGTCGGACGCGCGCTTTTTGTCGTCGGCAAGCACACATGGCACAATAGCGAGGGGTAGTATCTGGTAGATCCCCCATGGGTTTTGGCCGAATGGGTCCATGGGTCAGGGGTCTTCCCATACAAGCGCCAAGTGGTCTGCTCCTCCCTCTTTCCCCCCTTCCTTTTTTGCGCGAGAGTTGAGTCACGACGCGCGCGACCGGCAGTCGGGACCCCATTTCCAACAGAGACCGCACTTGGCGCCACCATTGCATGCGCCACCACTACACTCCGCGCGTCTGCCGTCTCTCGTTGTAAACCACTACCCAAAGCGGATATCAGCACCTGCACGCCACCAGTGTCGCGCATTTTGGACGCGCGCGTTTTGAGTTTGAAAAAGCAAATCCCCCAGTATATAAAAGCGCGGGACGAGTCGTGGAGGGACGCCGACCAAAAACAGAATTTGCCAATCATCGCCCGATATTTTTTGGCGCGCTTCTGACATTCCATAAAATCAAGCACCCAAGAGAGCGATACTATTGGAGCCCATCAGTCGATCGCCTTCACAACGACAACACCACGCAGCAACCAAGCCAGGAACGCAAAGATGATGATGGAGTGGGAAGACGAACCGAGTCTCGACTGCGACGAGAGCTTCGACGAAAGCTACGAGGGCATGCACGTGTCCATCGAAGAGGAAACGGTACGTCGAGGTCGCTTGCTGATTGTTCGATTGGGGAGGGAGGGGAAACCGAGAGAGCGAGACTCACGGGTTTCTATGACTGTTGTATTTGATACAGCGGCTGGCACTGGAGGATCTGGACATCGACATGGTGTACCGTGCGATGCTGCGTCAGGAGCTTTGTCGACCGGACTTTTCGAAAAAGTATGAATATTTAAAGTATCGCCGCATCTTGGTCGATTGGATGTCGGAAGTCGGCGAAGAGATGCAAGTGCGCAAGGAAACCGTGCACACCGCGATCGCATATCTGGAGCGCGTGCTCGCTGTACGTGCATTCGCATTTATTATCCACACATCGTATCACGATCGAGAAACAAAGTGTGTGCTGACCCGATATGGTCGCTCATATTTGTGTAGATGGGGAAATTGCCTGCGAAAGACCGTTTCCAGTTGCTTGCGCTGAGCTGCATCTTGATCGCGGCCAAGTACCTCGGTCCCGAAGAAGAAGTGCCGCCCATTTCCGAGTTCTGGGAGTTTGGCAACCGCTGCTACAGCTACGACGAGATCCACGAAATGGAGCTCTTGACCCTTTCCAAGTACGTTCCCTCCCCGCTAGATTTGCTGCCAATGGACATATCCATCGGTGATTGGGCTGGAAATAGCTTGCTGACTCACTCTTTCGTGTGTCTGTCTCCCGTTGGTTGCATGACTAAATAGATTGCAATGGTCGTTGACTGCGCTCACACCGATCCATTTCACAAGATACTACCTGTCGCAGTCGGTCTTATTCTGCGACGACGAGATCCAGGGCACCGACATGGTCGAAGAAGCGCTCGAGTACTACCAGAAATACAACGACTTTTTCGTTGATCTCTGCTTACAAGGTGCGCGATCTTTCCTCCTCTTCTCCTAGGCGTTGTGCCGACGATGACTGCTCTTTTTCTAATGTGCATTCTCTCTCATGACCAATAGAATACCAATTCCAGGCGTATCGTCCGTCGTTAGTCGCGGCAGCGATCCTCGCGGCCTCCAGGAAAGCGTTGGGCATGAGTCCTCTGTGGCGAGAAGAGCTCACTGTGCTGACTGGGTACGGCGAAGCGCAGGTCGAGCCGTGCTTTTGCGCGATCTGGTCCCACTACGTGTCCACGTTCGGCGACAAGAACGCGTCTGCCATGGAGTCCTCCCCTGCAGGAGTTGCCGACTTTTAGGGAAACATGAGAGAACAACACCCAGAAAGAGACCATTAGATTAGGATATTATTTATGGCGCGCTCTCCGAGCTGTACCGAGTAGATGTGTGGTTTTGAAAGTATTTCAAGACAGTGAGTCGCGTGGATAACTGGAAAAGCAGCAGCGTCACCATGGCTGTTGTCAGCGATCATTAATGTTATTGTAGGAGAGAGTGAGCGAATAAAGAAGAAGAAAGGATGCATTGGTTAGATATCCATACTCAACGAAGAGCTAGGAATACAAAATGAACCTCGTCATTTGTGCCGATTATCGAAATGGAATGTGCATTGAATGAAGGTTGTATGTTCAAGAAATAGCGTCTATCACATCATGACCGCGACAAAAGCGAGAGAGGAAAATCGATTTGTACCATTCTGTACAGCAAATAGGTAGGCGGGTTATGGCCACGGAAGCGCTCGATCCGAGTCGCCAATTTCGCCGCCTTTCACATGAGTGCTCGGCAATTTCACATCGTAGTACCCGACACCTGGACTCTCGCTTTTCGTGATAAACGAATCCCGAGTCGCTTTCGCTCGTGACATCACCGCGCCGCGCGAGGAAAGCGACGTTGGGGCTTCAAAACTTGTCGCACTCGCAGTATATTTCTGGGGGATGTAGCTGTAGCGGTTGTTGATGTTTTTGACACATTGGCTTCGCGGCGATCTGGGGTTGCTATGTCTTCTATCAGACGTTGCGGAGCTGTGAGAAGCAACGGACACATCGGAGCGCATATTTTCACCGTTGCGACGCGACGTGCGCGCGCTGCGAGGAGCATTGGATCGACTTGAATAATTCGAGTACCCCGAGACCGACGACACGTTCGAAGACTGATAATAGGATGCAGATTTTGGTGGAACGCCAGCTTTGCTGTCCATCGCTTCCAGGACTTCAGGCGTCAACCGCAGTTTTAAGGAGGACGAAGGACCAGACGAAGAGGGGAGCGGCGCCTCGCTGCTAGGCGCTTCTTTCCCGCTTCTCGTTCGAACGGCAGATAGTTTCTCATGGAACAGCTCGATTTGCCGCGCGATCTGCTTCGCTTCTTCGTGCTTCTTCAGCAGCGCAAGCTGCAGCGTCTTGATCTGATCCATGAGCAACTCCTCTGTGTCGTCTCCATTTTGGTTGGAATCGCCATCGCAGTCTCGAACAGCTGCTGGCTCTCCGTCGAGAACCGAACTGTCTGATGGACGCTTGTCTGCGAATTGCTCGCGACGCCCACTCGACTTGGTTGACGATGCTGGCGCTCGGACACCACCGTCTCCGTGGTTGCTCTGATTGTCGCACAGCTCCAAGGATCTCAGCAACTCATTTTCTTCCTTGTATTCTTGCGAGTTACGATGGCTGCGTCCGGATCTCTTGCCTGCTGCAAACGTGCGGTGCTCCGGGTACGGCGAAGAAGCATTGGTCTTCTTGCGCTCGCTCGTGAGTCGTTGCTTGGAGCCCGAATGTGGACTCTTCATTGGGACATTTTCACTGAGTGCTACTGGAATGTCCACGGCTTTCTTTCCGCCAATAGCGCCACCACTCGTCGTGCGCGCTCGTTCTCGCGCAGACGGTGGAGGGCTGCCGCTGTGTTCATCTTCCGGTTTCGCGGAAGGTACCGATCGACGTCGAGTAGGGATGCGCGACTCCGTTGGACCAGTCGCTGCTGCTGGCTTCGCCGCGGCAGCACGCAGTAAAGACGATCGGAGGGACGGCTTCTTGTACCCTCGGAAGCGAATTTCCAGCGGGATTTTCGCATTTTTGATGAGGTCGTGCACCTGTCGCAGTCCGAGGTACTCCAGGGGCGTGTCTGCAATTTGCACGACCGTGACTCCCGGCTCCAAACGCTCATAATGGGTCGCAGTCGAATGCGGATAAATATTCGCGACGACGATGTGTTCGTTGTTCTGCTTGAGCGTGAAGCCCAGCGGCAGCCGGTGGAACATGATGGTAAAGTCAAACATTTCTCGAGGGTCCTCCGACGACCCGCTGCTCGCCAAACTCCTTGGTCCCCCACGACTGCCGCTTGCAACACTTCCACTCGCTGACGCTGGTTTCTCTGCGATTCCCAACTCGATCTCGTCATTCGCTGCGCACCGAAGCCCAATCGGTTCCGACCCCTTGAGAAACTCTTTCTTCTCCATGTGGTAAATCAAATTGAAATCCGGAATCTCGCAATTCGGGTACGCGAGGTGGTACTCTGCAATCGCAGTCGCGATCATCGCCTCGCACGGCCATTCTGTCTGCACAAGGCATTTAAATTTGAGTCCAAGCACCCCGAGCACGAGGTAGACCGAGTCGTCCGGGTCCACTGCTGTCGGCGCGCGCACCACTCGATTCCTCGTCATCACTTCACGCTGCGGTTTCGTCCGTGGGTTCGGCTTCTTTTGTGCGGCCGACGCTGTTGTCGTTACGTTTGCCGTTCCGTTTGTCGGCGTCGAGGCTCTTGCGCCATTCGACGACGAGCGTGCCAATCGGGTAGTCGTAGTAGCACCCTTTGTTGATTGGGGAGACCCACGCGTGGTCCGATCCGCTTCCGCCGCAGCAGTCGCGAGTGCGGCAGCCTGCGCCAAGCTCGTCATGCGCGTCGTCGTAGAGTTGCTGCTACTGCCGCTACTCTTGGGGACTCCCACTGACGTCGGCGCAGGCGGTGGCGCCGTTGCCGACATGCGTCGCTGGCGTTCGCTGCTGCCGATGGTGCTCGCGCTTCCATTCACAGCAACGCTGGTGCTGTTCCTGCGGACACTACTGCCGCCACTGAGAGGGATCCCCGTCGTCGCCACGGCAGCACTCATCCTGGTAGACTACGGAAGTTCCTTCCTTTTTCGTTTCGTTCTTCGAGCGCGTGCCTCGCAGTCGCTGCTTCCCGCTCTTAAATACTGATGCGTCGTGGGCTTTGAGCGGCAGCATCCACCACCATTTTCCAAATGAGCACTCGCATCTGTGTGTGTGTGTCAAGTTGCGACCCAGATCCGTTTCCTCTTTTCCGCCAATCATGCGTCTGAAGTGCTCAGTTTTAGCCAATAGTGGAGTCGATTGAGGTTAAAAATAGGTGGGGTTCAGTTCCTGCGAGTGAGTGTATGTCGCTCGATGTGGGTTACGGGATGACGTGTGTGCGCGAAAACGATTGGGGGTATTTCAAGCATCCAGTTTTGGAAATCGAAATAGACGGTTCGGATTGGCTGGAAACCTAAAACAACGAAAACAAAACGCTTATTTGGAGGAGCTATTAATAATTCCAGGACTGATGTCTTGTCGGAGATCGATGTCTGCTGACTTGATGACACTCGCTGCATCTGAGCAGGATCATCTCGATGGTTGAACGAGCGAGCATTGTGCTGACCTGTACCATCTGCACCCACGTCGTCAGCTCTCGCATTGCGTTTCCCTCGGATCAAAACCTTGGCGTTCGCATTGTGTGCTGCATTGACTGGAGATACGTTGAGGCTGACGCTCGTACATGCTTTACAAACAACACTCGCTGACTCTCATAAGAGCCGGCGGAAGGACAACACGTCGTAGCAGGTATCACACACGCGCGTGGACTTCGTGACTTGGAATTTCGGGATCGGGATCTTGTTGCTCGAGCAATTGTAGCACACGATGCGACCACAATGGCGGCAGTGGTGCTTCCGCATTGCGACGCGAAACGTTGCATGGCAGGAGGAGCACTTTGTCGACTGGTCGTCGGCGACCCATTCCGGAGGATGCGCGAGGTTGCGCAGCACAGGCACCAGCATCGCACCTTGGTTCGTCGTCTCAGCGAGATCGACGATGCTTCGGCCAGCTGCATCTTGCAAGTGAACATGAGCACCCGCGATCACGAGTGCGATGGCGACACTTTCGCTTGCTCTCCCCACGGCAAGATGCAGCGCAGTGCTTCCGTCGAGGCTCTGCGTGTGGATGTTCACTCCATGCTCAACCTATGCTCACGTGATGACACAAGCAGGATCACACGAGACAGGTTAGTCTTTCAAGCAGGCAACAAAATGGGTGCATTTTCCCACACAAATCACTTACAAACACGTCGATGACAGAATCTGGACCACTCTGATGGGAGCAAAATAGATGCAGAGGAGTGTAGCCGAACCAGTTCGTGTGGTTTGGATCTGCGCCGTTTTCCAACAGCAATTGGATCATTTTCTGGCATCGCTCAGATGGCGACATCGCTGCGAGGTGCAATGCAGTATTGCCTTTCAGGTCTTCTTGGTTGACCACAAAATGGGACGTCTCGGAATCATTGTCGTCGGTGCCACTTTGCGTGTCGTCCTCGGCGCTCTCGCCGCTTCCATGCACATTTTTCTCCGATATCCTACGATGAGTCTGGTTTCTCTCGAACGACTCATTCTCGCGCAGCAAAATCAGTGCCACAGCCGTGTGGCCATTTGCCGCCGCCACATGGAAAGCGCTCTGTCCTTGGTCGTCGACGATATCTTGCTGGGATCCATTCCGAATGAGAAGATCGACAATTCCAACATTGCCTCTCGCAGCAGCAACATGCAGCGCGGTTTGTCCGCGACGGTTCGGGATGTTTGGGTTCGTCTTGTACGCGCTACTTAACAGCATCTCGGCAGTCTCCATATTGCCAGCACAGTGCAGCGCCGTATTCCCTTCTTCATCCTGCAGATTCGATGCCGCACTATTGCTCAGCAGAAGTCCGACGACTTTCGCATGACCCTTGCGACTGGCGATGTGGAGTGGGGTCTGTCCATGCCCAAACTCAGCCATGATCTCCTTATCTCCGTCCTCAAGCTGGGAGATCAGGTTCACTTGTGCGTTGCTCTCATCGATGAGAATCTGGCAGTGAAGAACGTTCCCGCTGCCACACGCCAAGAAAAATAGCGGAACCTTGTCAGTTAGCAAGAAGTACGGAGCATCTTCATCAACGAGAAGTCTTCGGATGATTGCATCATTCCCCGTCTTCAAAGCCGCGACAAGCGGCAGATCACTCTCGTCGGAATTGAATTTGTCCAGTGGCTCGCCTAGCTTCAGTAATTCGTTCACTACGCGTCCAAGTTGGTATCGAATCGCGACCACGAGCGGCGTGTCCGATCGCTGCTTCAAGATCCCACATAGTCTTTCCGTCGAGCACCGGCTTCCAATATCCGTATGCACCAGCGCTTCAAATTGGCGATCAGGGACAACCTCCAGCTTACTCATGCATAACTGTTGCAGTTCGAGGATAGACGTTGTGCACTTTGCAAGACCTGGATCGTCTTCAAAGTGCTCATGCGCTAAACCATTCAAATCGCGACTCCCGTTCTCCTTTGCACTGTTCGATGAGAGTATATCTGCCTGTTTCTTGCTCGCTCGTCGCTTCGTTGCGCCAGGGTGCTTTGCTGCTAAGACACTATCGGTGTACACGAGGATATCGAGGATTCTTCGCAGTACGTCAGATCTCCATTGCAGTTTTTCCTGGTCCTCACCCTCCTCGATGGCGGGACGCTCTTCCCCATCCAGCATCTGCACGATCTGCTGCACACAAATCTCCACGAGCGATGGCACCAAATATATAAACGACGCTCGCAGAAGCTCTTTCCAAAATTCTGCCCGCTCGCCGTCTCTCCCAGACGCGAGGCTCTCTACAACTTCGTTTGTATACAGGAAGCGAATCAGCGTTGCAAACACGCGATAGGGAGTGTCCTGGATGTGGATTTTGATGGGGAACCGCACGTGGCTGGACACTTGCGAGCTTTTCGTGCGCAGCAGCGCGGACGCGAAAGTACCGCTTCGCAGAGACAGAATCAGGCGATGCGCTGGAAGCAAGTGGTGCTCGGGAGTGCGGCCGTGATCCTCTCCGTCACGATGACCATTCTCGCTTCGCGCATCGGTTTTCGCTTTGTCTACGCTACCGCCACCACCACTCCCATCCGCACCGTTTCCAAGAGACGGCGTATGCTTGTCGGAAGCGAACACGAAGAGCACGTCGCTGAGGTGGTTGTTCGCGTAGAGCGCTTTGAGTTGCAGCAGATCTTCCAAAAACGGATCGTCTCCATCCGGCGGCTCGATGATTGCGCGCTTCGCGGTCGGTGCCACCGAGACACCCATACGCACGGCAGCATCTCTTTCGCCTCCCTCTTCTCTTTCAAGTGAGCCTGCGTCCACCGTCGCTTGGTCTCCTACCGCGGCGGCGTCGAGGCATCCGTCATCTTGAGCGTCGGCATTGACTGCATCGCGCGCCATTTCCACCCTCGAGAACGAAATATCGATGAAGAAGAAGGAAGGTCGAGGGTACTTTGGTTCCTTTCTCACAACCCACAGAAACCTTTCTACGACAGTGATAAAACCTCGTATAGCGAATACAAGCGTTGAAGTTGAGTATCTGTCTTTGTGGGGAGTCTTTATGGAGCTTCAACCCTCTTTATGCGGCGTACCCGCTGTTCTCAGCAATAAACCTCTACTCGATTTGACAGACTCCAATTCAAAAACGAATCGACTCGTCCATTTTTGAATCGCACTCGGGAACGCAGCAAGATACGAACCAACGTTCTGGAAGGTTTTTGAATCGCAGTAGTGGACGGTGGCACATTTGCGACCCGAATTGCAACAAATCCACAAAAGGGTAATTGGGCACACACACACAAGCAGGAGTCCCAATCAACCCACATCCAAGAGAAGCTCGTGCGCGAACAGGGGGGGGGAAAGCAGAACGCGGCAGCAGAATCGACATGGCGGACCAGAACATGCAGATGCTGCGCTCGGCGCTGGAGCAGACGCTCTCGCCCGTGGGAGAAACGCGCAAGAGCGCCGAGAAGTTCCTCGAATCGCTCGCTGCGCAGCCGAATTACGTGCTTTCGCTGCTTCAGGTGCTCGAAAACGGCAGCGAGCAGCGCCCGATTCGACTCTCGGCCGCGTTGGTGTTTAAGAACTTCATCAAAAACAACTGGGACCCAGAAAAGCAGGGCTGCATCCCACAGAACGAGAAGAATATCGTCAAGGAGCACCTCGTGGAGCTCATGTGCCGCATGCCCGAATCGATCCAAAAGCAACTGATTGAAGCGCTCACGACGATCGGCGAGTACGATTTCCCCGCGCAATGGGAAAACCTGTTGCTTCAGCTTGTGCAGAAGCTACAAACCGAGCAGGACTGGCAAGTTCGCATCGGCGTGTTGATGACCGCGAACACGATCTTCAAGCGCTTCCGCAATGTGTTCAAGTCCGACAGTCTCTTCCGCGAGCTCAAGCACTGCTTGGAATTCTTCCAGGTACGGACGGATGCAGATGGTTTTTGTGAAACGTGCAGGGTGGTGTGTGTGGGAAAAGACTCATTGTTGCTATTTTCTCTTCTCCTTTTATGGATCCTTAGGAACCACTTCTTCACTTTTACAAAGAAACAGGCGCCGCCCTTCGATCGCCTGGTGCGCAGAAGCAGCAGCAGGTGCAGATGCTGACTGCCTTGCGCGTCATGAGTCGCATTTTTTACTCGCTCAATTGGCAAGACCTTCCTGAGTATTTTGAAGATCACGTCGCAGAGTGGATGGAGCAGTTCCTGTCGTATTTCGAATACAACAATCCCGCGCTGGTCGACGGCGGCAACGAAGAGGACCCGGATCCGATTGATTTGCTGCTGGTTGCGATCGTGGAAAATGTTAACTTATACGCAGAAAAGTATGACGAAGAGTTCAAGCCGTTCTTGCAAAAGTACACGGAGGTACAGTGCGGGCGTCGTATTCGCAAGCAAATGCGGATGTGCAGTAGCTAACGTACTGTGTTCTTTTGCAGGTGATTTGGCATCTTCTCGCGAAACGGATCACTCTGTACCCAAAACATGATGAACTAGCGGCCAAGTGCCTGAAGTTTCTCACCTCTGTGGCATCCCGTAGCTTTAACCGCGCGCTTTTCGAGACGCCTCAAGTGTTGACGGAGCTGTGTGGGATTGTTGTGACGAATCTGCAACTGCGCTCTTCGGATGAAGAGCTTTTTGAAGACAACCCAATGGATTACATTCGCCGCGATATCGAAGGATCTGACGGAGACAGCAGACGAAGTGCGGCGCGTGAGTTGATTCGCGGTCTTCTCGGGGTGTTCAACGAATCGGTTACTCAGATTTGCATGAACACCGTCCAGACGCACCTTCAGCAGTACAAGGCTGATCCTGCGAGCAACTGGGCGTTGAAGGATGTTTCGGTGAGTGGTGACTGTGCTTGATTCTCTCGCTGCACTTGTTGCTGATCGCCACTGTCGTGTGTTTGCTCAGATGAATCTGGTTATCGCACTCTCCGCATTGAAACAATCTCGTTTGCGAGGTGTTTCTGAAATCAACCCTCGCGTCCCGCTGATGGACTTCTTCGTGGCTGAAGTGTTGCCGGAACTCTCGAGCTCCAATCAGGCGTCCCTTATTTTGAAAGCTGATGCCATCAAGTTTGTGTCGACCTTCCGCAGCCAGCTTAGCGTCGAAATTATGGACCAGTTGTTCCCATTTCTGCTGAACTGCATGGATCCATCGCAATTCGTGGTCCACACGTATGCTGCGGCATGCGTTGAGCGACTTTTGACGGTGAAGGACGACTCGGGCGTGTTGCGCTTTTCGAGAGAACGTTTGGCTCCATATTTGGGTAAACTTCTTCAGCACGTGTTCGCTATCCTGGAGCAACCAAACTACCCGGAGAATGACTACCTGATGAAAGTAATCATGCGTGTCATGAACGTTGCCAAGGAAGACATTTTGCCGCTGACCAGCATTGCTGTCGAGAAGCTTACAAACATCTTGACCCGCATCTGCGCAAACCCAAGCAACCCTTCGTTCAGTCACTACCTGTTCGAGTCGTTGTCCGTCCTCATTCTTAACGTTTGCAAGGCGAGTCCTGATGCTACGGAACAATTCGAAACGCTTCTCTTCCCGCCTTTCCAGAAGGTGTTGGCGAATGATGTCGAAGCCCTCTCTCCGTATGTGTACCAAGTTCTCGCTCAAATGCTTGACCTTCGACCAAGTGGCGTTTCACCAGCGTACATGAGCATGTTCCCTGTCTTGCTCACCCCGGCGTTGTGGGACCGTGTCAGTAACGTGCCTGCAATCGTGAAGTTGATCGAGGTAAGCACTGAGGTGCATGGTTGAGCATGGTCGTTCTCTCACTGACCTAATCGTTGTGTGTTGGCAGGCGTACATGCGCAAGGCACCAGCTGATGTCGCACAGTCTGTCCAGGGCATTTTGGGCGTCTTTCAAAAACTCATTTCGTCGCGAACAACCGAATCGTTCGGCTTCTCGCTGCTTCGCGGGCTCTTTGGGTTCATGCCGCACGAAGCCTACGGCAACTACTTGAACGAAATCATCAAGATTCTTATGATTCGTTTGCAATCGAGGATGAGTGGACGCAACGCCTCCGGGTATGCGAAGGATCTCATCTACACGGTGTCGGTCCTGATCGGCAAGCTTGGTCCTAATGCGTTTTTGGGTGCGCTGGAAGGTCTTCAGAGCGGGTATGTTGGCAATTTTCGCTTCCTGTTGGAGTGTTTGGGGCTAACGTGTCTTCCCTTCTCTTGATGCCTGTTGCATGACAGAATGTCGAAGATGTTCTTGAAATCTGTTTGGCTGGAGCATGTTGTTCGCGCGCGCGGTGCGGTGGAGAGAAAAGTGTGCGTGATTGGTCTGACTCGCCTCATGTGCGAATCGGAAATGTGTGCATCTGAGCTTGAACTCTGGAAAGACATCTTGCTCGTCGCTGTGAAGATTCTGGAAGAAGGCGACGATGGTTCGTCTGCTGTGAAGGATGAAGACGAGTCGCTGCTCGAACTGGAGCAAACGGGGTACGAAGCCGGTTACTCGAAGCTCTACTTTGCCAATGTCGTCTCGCTCGATGCTCTGGCAGAGTACCCACCAGCGAAACGGTACTTGACGGAATCGATTGGAAAACTGTCCGCTTCAAGACCGGGTGTGGTAAGTCAAACCTGATCGCGTTTCTTCGCGGTCTATCTCCGCTGTGTACTGATATCATGGAATCTATCGTTCTGTCCTTAGTATTCGGCATTCGCTCAATCGAGCTTGCCTCCACCAGCGCTGAACACATTGAAGGGTTACTTTGCGCAATTCAACGTACAATTCCAGTAGACGTGGTGAAAGACGCACGCGTGGCCAAAATAGGGACGATTGCAGTGCCAGATCACGCGTCGATTGCGAAAAAAAGCGAGTCAAACCCAAATTGGGGCTTGCCATTTGGCAACGAGAAAAAGGGACGAAAAACAACACAAGGCAGCGAGATTGTAGGAGGAAGGAAAAAGCATATTGCTTCAGTGCAAACGAAGAAAAAAAGGTAAATGAATGTCGTAGGCGGCACAGTCAGTCAGCGCCTGCAACAAACAAATGCATGTGTGGTGGGTGCTCTGTGCCACTCTATGTTTACTCTCGCTCTATTTATTGAGGTGCGTTGTACATATCGATCGTTTCGTCGGACATGGGGCTGGACATGGTGCGGCTGAACGGAGCCATCCCCATGTTCTTCGCGTGCATGCGCGCGTCATTTCGCTCGGCAGACAGGCGGTCAAAGTACGCCTGGTCGACATCGTTCGTGACGTACACGCCGTTGAAGCACGACGAGTCGAAGTTTTGCAAGGTGTCGTTCTCTTTTCGCACACTGTCTTCCAAATCTTGCAAGTCCTGGAAAATCACCCATTCGCAGCCAATCTCCTTGGCGATCTCCTCTTCCGTGCGGTTGAACGCGATCAGCTCCTCGCGCGTTGGCATATCGATGCCGTACACATTTGGGTGACGGATCGCAGGCGCGGCGGACGCGAAGTACACCGCCTTGGCACCATTCTCACGCGCGATTTGCACAATCTGGCGCGACGTCGTCCCGCGCACAATCGAGTCGTCGACAAGAAGCACGACCTTGTCTTGGAATTCCGAGCGGATGGCGTTCAGTTTCATGCGCACGGTCTTCTTGCGTGCGACCTGACCAGGCATGATGAACGTGCGCGCAATGTATCTGTTCTTGACAAAACCTTCACGGTACGGGATGTTCAGTCGTCTCGACGCTTCCAATGCGGACGTGCGACTCGTGTCGGGGATTGGGATCACGACATCGATGCCGTGGTCGGGGCGGTCCCGCAAGACCTTCTCCGCGAGCTTCGAGCCCATGTTGCGACGAGCTTGGTACACCGACACGCCGTCGATGAACGAGTCAGGTCGAGCAAAGTACACGTGCTCGAAGATGCACGGGCTGAGCTTGGCATCAGAGCACACCATTCGCGTGAAGAGCTCTCCGCCTTGCTTGATCAAGATGGCCTCGCCAGGAGCGACATCCCGCTGCAATTCATATTCAAGCGTGTCAATCGCGACACTCTCCGAGGCGATCGCGAAATCCGTGCCGTAGGGACTCTTTCGGGAGCCAAACACAAGGGGACGGATGCCATTTGGATCGCGGAACGCAAGGATACCGAAGCCATTGATGATGGCAACGGCCGTGTAGCCACCGCGGCATCGCTTGAAGAGACCCGTCACAGCGTCAAAGATCATATCCACGTCAAGCGGCTTGTTCGCCTGCTTGAGAAGCTCATCCGCCAAGATGTTGAGCAACACTTCCGAGTCCTGCAATTTCGCAGATCAACAGCAGTTAGACGAGTGACCAGCGAGCGCGTTGCGTTCGCGAAAACCTACCGAGTCCGTGTTGACGTGACGAAAGTTCGTGTTCGAGAGCTGTTCCGTGAGCTCGTGCGAGTTGGTCAAGTTGCCGTTGTGCGCCAAGGCGACACCGTACGGCGAGTTCGTGTAGAACGGTTGCGCTTCGGAGCTGCTCGATGATCCAGCGGTCGGGTAACGGCAGTGGCCAATGCCCATTGAACCGCGGAGACCGACCATGTGGTTCTGCTTGAACACATCGCGCACGAGACCATTGTCCTTGCGCAAGTACAAGCGCTTCTTCTCGCAGGTCATGATACCGGCCGCATCTATACATTGCATCGAGCATCCATCCAAGCGAATTAGCGTTGGTTCCCATGCATGCACTCCTTGCTCGGCATGGTCTTTGCGAGTCCGTCCGTCATGCCACTCAAAGCGTTTGTATAAAAAGGCACCAACCTTGGCCGCGATGTTGCAGCACCGTGAGACCGTCGTAGAGACCCTGGTTGCAGTGCTCGTGCTGGTTGGCGAGCAGGATGGCGATGATTCCGCACATAGTGGCTTGCTGGAGGAGAAGAGCGAGAGAGAGAGAGAGCAAGAGCAAGAGCGAGGAGCTTGCGCGAGTGGGGGCGTCTGAGCGTCTGGCAGCCAAACGGAGGAGCTCTTCCTGCCCTCACTTCGACACCCGAACGAACGACTGCAACGTCAGGACTCGCTAAAAATGCCTCTCGCACCACCACACGGACGAAAAACCTCGGTCTCGATGGATAAAACCTCGTCCGTGAAGTTGAAACCACTGCTTAGAGAACTTCAAAGTTAGCCCAGATCTCAGCACGTGTACTGACGTGGCTTGACTAGTTTTATGGTTTGGGGAACGACTCGATGGACACAGTCGACTGCGACTGGCGCTCCATGCAGCGGCTCCAGCTCTCTTCGCCACGCACAAACACACCCTACCGCAGTGCATCGGTCAGCAGATCGTCGTCCACGTTGTGGTTGCGGACGGACGCACACACCGAGGAGCGTTTCTCTGCTGGAGAATCTCTCTCTTTGTCGGAGAAGAGATCGACTGTTTGAGAATTGGGTGGGTGGGTAAACTTGCACGGGCGTGCACTGTACTGCACAGCTGGTGGTTCACGGATCTTGCGACCTGCACATCCCATCTCCCCTTGCTCATCAATTGTCCAGTAGCCAATCAGACTGGCTTCTAGCGCTCCCTTCTGTCCCACGATTGGCTATAAACGACATCCAGGCAACTTCAAAAATCGATCGGATGGTCTGTGTGCTTCACCCAACAAACGAATGCTGCTGGGTATTGAAGTGGCCGAATGCGCGGTACGGACAAAAGTGGTTTGTTTGTGTGAGGGGGGGTTACGAGGTGGGAGACAGGGTTACGCGGCTAGGGTCGATCAGAAACCGCATGATTGCTGCGTTACAACGTAACGGCCATCCAGAGTAACCGGTTCAGTATCGATCGCACTTTTGCGGATGCATACAGTCAGGCGGCACATTTGACTCCCCCTTTTTTGCACCGAATGCGCCAAACGTCGTTCCGATGACAACAATAACAATGATGATGACAGCGTGAAGTCATGCAGATTTGCGCCACGAAACTCTTGGATAATGACACCATGAGCTCTGCTGCGAACTATGCAGGACAGTCGCCGCGGCGTAGATCACAGCTTCGTGCCAGGCGTGGAGCGCTCGCCGTTCCTGCTGCAGCACCAGCAGCATCGCCTCCACCGTGTGCCAGTAACGTGGCGAGTGCACATTGGCGGAAACTCAGAGCAGCCACGTTCGTGCTTTGCGCTCTACGCGACCGAAGAGCTGCCAGCGGTCCCAGCGGTGCAGCTACTCCAAAGACAACGCCGTTCCCGTTGGCTCCACAGTCGAGTGGAAATGGCAGCAAGCGCTCAGATGCACGCTTGGTGAGGCTGCAGATGGAGACGTGGTATGCAAAGAAGCACGACTTGTTCCAGCGAGTCATCGGCAAACCGTGAGTGGCGAACTGCATCCTTGTTTCGGGTTGACTGGGACTTTGCTGACTTGTGATGCTACGGACGATGCAGAATCCAGAATCGCTCCGACATCGACATCAAGCTCCTGGTAAGCTCGTGTGTTGGACTGCCGAAGCGGAGTGTTCCCTGTCCACACACACATGTATACCTTCACTTTTGTGTTCCCACAACGACCATATCCTCAGGGCGATTTCATTCGTCAGGCAAAGTTCTTTGGTGACCTCTCCTCAGTGTCGATTGATGGTCCTCTCTGCATTGGTGCGAAACCTGGAGCTATTGGTGCATCGCTAACACCAGCGTCTGTGTATATATGACCGATTAGAACTTGCACGATTCCTTCATTTCCAAACCTTCCATGATGGCGAGGTGCTGTTTCATCAAGGAGACTCGATCCTGGACACCAGCGGCCGCTTCCTTGTGGTCCAGGGCTCGTTATTTGTGTACAGAAATCTGGAATACGCTCAGCATGCTCGCAATGGAGAGGCGTACGCGCAATGGTTCCTCGCTGCGAACCCTGGTGTTTCGAAAGACGCGGTGAAATATGGCGACTGCATCGACACATGCGGAATTGGTGATACATGCGGAGATGTGAGTGCAGCGCCACTATCATGCTGCTCAACTGATACATTTTCTGGATGCTCAGTCCTACTCGCTCTCTCTCTGCAAACGAATAGGACGCTATGCGGGGACCGATCTTCCGCGAAACAACTGCGATCTCTCAAGCTCAAACAGGTGCGTGCACCCATGCATTGCTGGCAAAGAGTACCTTCGAGAAACACAAATGACTGACCGCTGCTCCCCGTTCCTCGAAATCAGTGGTGGCTTGCATCACCCAAGCTGCGTTCAAAAGAGTTGCTCGTTTCAACGTCAACTGCGACGTCTCCTTTCTCAATGACGTTGCCTCAGCGTTCCGTCCGTCGGAAGGAACTCGAGCAAATGTCCGATCAACGACCGTGGCAACCTCCAAGCTCAGCGATGGCATTCTCGCGGATAAAAAGCAGCTGCGGAGTCTGCGTCGATTCTTTACCCGGTTTCCCTGCTTTCGAATGCTACCGCAGCAGTTCTGGGCAGAACTCATGCGAAAGTGTGAGTACCGGGTGTTTAAAAACGACGAGATGCTGTGTCGAGCAAGTGGCGCGAGTCCCAAAATGTTCATGGTGCTCTCCGGGAAAGTGTGCGTCCACTACGTCGGTTCTTTAGAAAGCAACCAGCTGCGGAGCTACGACCAGACCAATTACGCATTTGATCCACCCATGACAAAGAGAAAGGAGTGTTTGCATCAACCATCTGCGTGCTTGGCGGAATGTGAAGTTCCCAACGAGATCGCGCTGCTGTCTCGTGCATCCACCCACATTTGCACGCTAACGGGAGGAGACGCGTTCGGAGAGATTGGGCTGAGACAGAGAGCTTTGCTTCAAGGAGCTGCTTTGTTTAACCCGATAACTAGCGAAGGTCCATGTGCTGTGGTATCATTGTCGTATGATGACTACCATGCTACGTGGACCCGATATCTTGAAGCCACGGAGTTTACAGCGGATGTTGTGTGCAACGTTTTGGACAACGTTCTGCCTCCAGATCGTACGTGCGAACAGCTTGGGTATCTATCCGCGTATCTGACACGGAAAAGTCAAGCCAGAGTTTTCTTCAGTCAACTGCCGATGCATATCCTCAGCAAGATTTGCCTCCACGCATGCCTGGAGAAACACACAGTCGGAGACGGCGTCGTCGACTTTATTCAGAGGGAAGACGAAGACGTGAGCGCAATGCGAGTTGTGCTCAACGGTTATGTGTGTGCGTTCAAGAACAGCAGCTGTCACCCTGTGCACCTGGAGAGCGATGCGACGGCAACAAATGGAGCCTCATCAGTGGTGCGTCAATCTCAATCGAGACTCCGATGTGGTAACACGAAACTACTAGATGACATGCATGCTGAGACAACATGTCGACGATCGAAAGAGTCGGCCAGTGGAGCAAACGATATCCAGACAGTTGATCCTGTGAGCATACTGCCTCATGGAGCTGCTTTTGGTCACCACCAGATATTCACGCATTCGAAAAGCCCATACTCGTATGCTGCATATTCGACAGGATCGCCGGCGACAACCACGCTGTCACACCAAGACACAATCGGAAGAGCAGCTGGGACTTTAGCAGCGAACAGCTCTGGTACCGTCCATGTGCTAAGCATACCCGCGCGGTTTGTGAGACTCTGTTTTACATCTATCGACGAGTATCTCATCTACAACCCCGTGAGGATGTTCAAACGAATAGCGAAGGCGAAAGAAGCATCCGCAAAGTCAGCAGTTCCGATTTCCGAGTTGCTCTATGGACTCCATGTTGATCGGTTCCTCTCTCTCAGCCCATGCTTCAGCGGGATTCCACGGACAAGGCTTGACGCTGCGGTGGCAGCAAGTCTAGATGTTGTCCCCGTGCCGGCGAGACGAGTTTTGTACGAAGTTGGAGAATCCACAAACGGTGCGATCCATTTTGTCTTAAGCGGGAGTGTCCGAACGTTTACAGAATACGGGTCCACCAAAAGGCGTCACCAGCAGAAGTCTGCGAGAAAGGAGGATAAAAAGGCGCCCGAACTGCTGCGGATGGGTTTGCAAGGTCTCCAGGCGACTCACGCTGCAATGGAGACGAAATTGCCAGCATCCGCCACGCATCCCTTTGATCGATATGCAGGGGACCACATTTTCTTGAAGGACTACGATCGCACATCCGAATTGACTCTTGGGGATTGTTTTGGCCGTCAAGTTGGAGGCGGTGGTGGTCACGAGCAGGGATCTCGCCCCTTTCGCGGCCATTTGATGGACAGAGGGAGTATTCTCCATCAGTCTGTGTCCTCTGCAAGTGGAGAGACTGCTGTTACGATGTCCGATTGCCTGATCGGTTCAGTATCACTGAAGAAACCAAGTGACGGATGGATGCTTGATGCGAAGGAGAAACGAGAGCTTGTCGGCTTGATCCATGCGCGAGAGGAGATGGAGATCAGTTCCGACTCGACTTCGTCGACTCCGACAGATACCAACGCACTCGCCACTTCGTTCAAAGTCATAGAAAGAATGCGCCTTGCAACCCACCTAACGACAACGCAGCGAGCGTGTGTGGCGAGTTTGCTCCGGTATTGCAGAATAAAACCTGGAGAAATAGGTACTGTTTTGAAATCGCCATCCTTGATTCGACCGACTCTGCGCGCATCCTAATCGTGTATCTCTCACTATCGACGCAGTGTACAGACAGGGGGAAGACAGTTCTGCTATTTATCTCGTGCTGTCAGGAACGATTCGACTGTAAGTGGGCAGCTTTGTCGTCTGCGATGGGAGAACACCTCTATGCTGAATGGCTCGCTGTGCGATTTAGGTTTTCTGGGTCGAAGGAACGAAGTGCTTCACAGCGAAAACTCACATCGAGCGCAAGCGTGATCGCGACAGACGATTGGCTTATCGATTTGCACGAGGGCGACATTTTTGGCGAAGAAGCGTGTTTCGATGCGTGTACCGGATCCAACCGATCGACAACAGCGGTGGCTGCCTCGGCGAGTGGGAGCGAAGACATCGAGCTGCTGTATGTGTCCCGCCAGCAGTATGACGAGATCCGAGCACCGCATTTGCAGCTCGGAAGACAGCAGAAGCATCCATCAGGGACCCACAGCGTGCTCGAGAATTCGAGTCAGCTTTTGAGTATGAGGAAGCAGAGCATGTAAGTCGCGTGAGCTACAAATCGCGGGTGTTTGAGGCAGCGCTCATGCTGATATTGACGTCACCAACCTCTTCCATGCACAGGACGAGTCGAGAACGATGGAAAATTGCGATCGCCCATGTCATCCAGGGTCGCACACAGCGTTCGCGCTGGTCCTCTGTCTTGCTGAAGGCAAAGCAGCATCGCGTGGAACTCGTGTTCGATCTCCTTCGCGACCTTCCCGTACTGGAAGATGTCCCAAAAGCGCAAGCACTACAGCTTTGTGCTTCGTCGATGCTCCAGACGTATGCGCACGACTCGATCGTTTTCGCCAAAGGAGAAAGCTCAGGCGACCGATGCTTTTTAGTGCTGGCTGGCTCGGTTGCCCTTCAACAGGTTTGTGCAGGAACGAACTCCAGCTCAGCACCGCTTGTCGCCGGCGCACCCAGCCCCGAGAATATGTCGCTCAAAATCACGGTGCAAACAATGGAGGTTGGCGATGTGTTCGGCGATTTTGAGCTCCTCTCAGGCAAAAGCGAGCGCCAGATTAATGCGATAACCTCGGATGCCGCCACAAAACTGCTCACTTTCCCGCGCGAAGAGTTTCTTTTGTTTTGGCCACGGCATGCGCGGCTGGAAGCCAAGTTGCACACGATCAAACATGCCTTCTATGGAGTGCACAACCTGGACTCCGATCATCTGTGCTCGCTGTACTACGCAATGCAGGAGAAATCGTTCAAGCGCAATGAAGGTGAGATGCGGCAAAAGCGAACTCGGTCGAGCATGCTTTTTGTTCCTTCTGACCTTCGTTCTCTGATGAAATGCACTCTCAGTTCTGGCAGGCGTCTCCAACCAAGGAGGTTTCTTACACATTATCGAGAACGGCTTTTCTATCGTTCACGATCGCGTGACATTACAGCAGCGATCAGAAAAGCGAGCCGACATGGACGCAAAGCCGTCTCGACTAGCTGTCGATACCCGAGTCGCTTCACTTGGTGCAGGATCCATTGTTTACACGGAGAAAAGAGAGGAGAATGTCGCTGAAACCCACCGACGGTCGTCCAAACCTCAAACGAGTGCTGTAGCATCTGAGTCCGAGAAGCAGTACATCGTGGCCGATTCTCCCGTTGTAGCAACGTTTTCTTTGCAACTCTTCCCTCGCAAACTCGGCTCAGCCCATCATTTGTCCCGAAATCCAGACCTTTTTGCAGCGGTTGTTCTCGGAAAACACGGTCTTCCGGCAATCCGAAAGCACATCAGTGAGCACCGCACATGGCGAGCGGACAACGCTGTGTACACTAGTCGCGTGGTGGAATCGTCCATATCGAAAGAAACGTTGCCGACCACAAAGACGAGTTGCGTACACATGTCCATGCATGCGGCGCCAGGTACTGCATCTGGATCCCATCCGTTAACACTCACACAGTTTTTGAAAGACCGGCAACTGCAGAGTCCCAAGTCGCATGCATCATTCGCTCGAGTGGGACCAACCATACTGCCAGAAACGACAAGCTTGTCACCAGCGAGTCCGCGAACTCGACAGATTGAATTTCTTTCTCCGTCGAAAGCACATCTGCCACTTGGCTCTTTCGGAGCCAACGTCGAGGGACACACAACGTGTTCATTTCTTCCAGCACTCGGATCTTCAGCCAGCGCTAGTGAACCAAAGAGTAGCAGCTTGCCCCCACTGGTTTCGCTGTTGAAGGGCTCGATGCCGCAAGCTGATCCTGTCTTGAAGGACCAATTAAGAAAGGAAGAGCGTGTACTCGAAGCTCTGTCGGCGCCGTCCAAGCTGGACGCACAGAGGAAAGCGGATTTGGAGAAACAGCTTCGACGACGACATGGTCGTCCTCCGCCGAAGATCGTCGAAAATCGAGGTATGTTTATCGATGAGCATGCATTCACTCCCGTCGCGAACTTGAAGCAGGAGCACGACAGGAAGAAAAGCGGACTGTGTCGACGCTTGCTTCACTTTAAATGAGAATCTCAAGACAAACAAGTAGTTGAGGGGGATTGGGCACGTCGAGGAAAGTGCATCCGCATTTTATTTTGGAGCAGGTGGCTGTGTCTTGCTCTTCAAGAAAGGTCCTTTCTTCTTCAGCGCTGCTGCGGGGGCACTGATCGGTCGGTCCGGAGACATCGCAGCGCGCGACGCCTTGATCTGGATCAAACTTCACGAGGAGCGATAACCATGCAGGTGTGTGTGTGTCAGTTTTGTGGCTTTTTCATATTTGGGAAATGGTGGAGAAGGTTTCGCCGTGTACCTTATCGGTGCTACGACTCCGCTTGCTCTGTCTTCTCTTGCAGCAGCGCTCTTGGGGACGGAAGATGGGACAGTCCCAGTCGCTGGCCGCTCTAAAAAATACGAATCTCCGGCGGATTGAGTGGCATCCTCAAAAATCGACTCTGTGCAAATGCAAGGAAAGAGGCAACGCGCCGTACATATTTGTTCACAGCAGCAACAGAAAGGCACCGAGCGCGTATCGCTCCAGGGAGAGAGTTCTTCTTACCGTGAGTGCCCACTAGCTGCGCACTGAATGGCACATTGGAGCGATAGATCTTTCCGGATGATGGTCCTGGGTTCACTTTTTTCAGCGATTGACCCCCCGTTCGGTCGCTCTCATCTGCGTCTTGCGGTGCATCGGTGTCGGGACTGGTGTTCACGATTTCTTTGTGGCAGGATAAGCAGCGCACAAGGCAGTCTTCGGAATCGGCATCGTGACCGAGCAGACGGGCTTCAAGGCTACCGGGGATAAAAGCGCGAGTCGGTTCGTTAGTATCACAGACAGAGGATCGCACAGACAAAGAGCCACAATACGGCGTACACACTCCTTGAGGAGCTTGAGGTCCGCTTTTTTCCGCAGCGTTCGTTTGATGCCTTCCAACGCCGCCGAGTGATCGGGAAGATTCCGAAGTCTGGCTTCATTTTCCGCTACCAGATCGGCAACCTGCTTTTGAAAGGAGTGGCTCAAGAAATCCAGGTGGTTGCGGTGCTCGTCGGCCGAGGTCATCTGCTTGTGCTTCATGGCTGCCATCTCTTCGTTCACAAACGAGATTTGCTGCGAAAACGAAGCGCGAAGATGCTCAAGATCTTTCCCAAGCTGTGCGGCTTTCTCCATCGCGGGCGACGTCCCATGCGTGAGTTTATGATCCAGCGCTTGCAGACTCAGATTCACATCGTGCACTTGACGTCGAAGGATGTCATTTGCGGACAAATCCACTTTCGTCTTCAAGTCGGTGTTGAGCTGTTTGATGGAGGCGTAGACTTCCTGCATGTGTGTTGCAGCAAAGCAAAGGTTTAGCAGCCTCAAACATGGGAGAAACGTGCTGATGAATGAATGAACGCAACCAGTGAGAACCTCTGTCCGTACCTTGGATTTTTCTTCCAAGAGCTCAATGCGCGCAGAGACGGTGAACACGTTCTTTTTCCGCTTGAGCAAGATATTCGCGACGTCTTTCTTCTTTTTCTCCTTGATGTGGCCTTTCAACTTGAACCATTTCTCGTGCGCGCGCTGCTTCAACTCTTCCTCTTCCGCGGGAGTGAGCATGTCGGCTTTCTTCAGTTTCTTCAGCGCCGTGATCGTGCGCGTCGCTGTCGATGCATCGGGTCCGTTCCTATGCTTCCGAGCTGTCGGTTCCAGCTGTCCCTCCTCCTGGCTTTCGCTTCCCGATGGATTCTCGTCGCTCTCTTCTTCGTCACTCTCTTCTTCGTCACTCTCGTCGTCATCAGAGTCATCATCAGAGTCATCACCACCGTCGTCTGCATTCGCCTCCGTTGTCTCGTGACCTTCCTGATCGTTGGATGGACCAGCGATCGTCGTCGTCGCCAGCTTACCGTCCTCTTCCACCACTCCAGCGGCAGTAGGCGCAGTGGTGGTCGCAGCAGCCTTGAACTCGTCGACTGTCTCTGCTGGAGGAGCTACAACAGCATCTGCGGTTTCCGCGTTCGCAGGAACCATTTGCGATTTGCGACGAGTGGACGCTTTTCGAGAACTGCTCTTTTTGAGTGGAGTGGATGTGGATGTCGCCGCCAACCCAGCGACAGGGTCTAGCTCTTGTTCCTTTTCCAGCAGCTGCAATGAAGGATTTTTCTCGGTCAATGGGTCGGTGGAGGCTTGCTCAGGGTGGATAGCGTGCTGTGGTGGGGACGGCAAGTCCGTGCAACTGCTTGCTGCGCGTTTCTCGGACACTTGCGTCTGAACCACCTCCGGAATGGACTCTCCTTGTCGCGCTTCGAGAACTGTGGTTGGCGCGGCATCATCTGCAGCGGCGAGCGGTGCCAGACCCTCTTGAGCGCCGACTTCTTCCTGCGGCTGAGGTTTCTCATCGCGCTGCGTAGCAAGTTCAGCTGGGATCGCAAGTTGCGTCACATCATCGATCAAAGTCTCCATTCTTTGGGTCGATATGCTGGAGTGTTTTTCCGTCTCGGGATCCACTGGAACCGCAACCACAGCATTGCGATCGATGCCGCCATCGTCGGATAAAAAGGAGCGCTCCGAGTCCATGCTTTGCCTCGACTCTTGGTCCAAACACTCGACATTGTTTCCGTCCACCAGTGGGGGGATTGCTACAGGTGTCTCCATTGGAAGCGTCGCGTCAAGGTCGCTGATTTCGGCAGCGAGTCGAGGTCCAGACGCTGCGCCTGTCGACTCATCACGTTGGACTTGAAGGGTGCCACCTGCTGCGTGAGACGTTGCTGGCGCTGGTCTCTCCGTCACGGGAGCAGAGGAAGCGGTGCCATCGTCGTCGTCGTCGTCATCGTAAGAATGCGCGACTGCTGCTTCAGCAACCGTGTGATGGTGGCTGCGGTGTTTCTTCTTGGACGCTTTCTTCACCACATTGGCCACCGCCGACTTCTTCTTCTGGGTTCCTCCTCCCACCCCAGTGGCCGTTTTGTCGCGCTCTCCCGCACGGGGTGCGCTCAACGTATCCATGATCGACGCGACCATGCCCGTCATCTTCACGCTCTTCTTGTTGGAGCCAGGCTTTCTCTTCCCCGTGGCACCAGCAGCCGATGAGGGAGTCGGGTCGTCCGGTGGCGGCGCCGCCCACCGATGCACACTCGCTGCGTCGTCGTCCACATTCGCGGATGTGCCTTCGATGTTGTGCGCAATGTTGCGCAATTTGAGATCCAACTCGGTCATCCCAAACGAGATCTCGGTCATCCAGGTCTCCAGCTTGTCCACTTTGCCGCAGATCAGCCGCAGAATGGCTTCCATGGCCATCGCCTGCTTGCCGAGATCCTGGAAAAGTCCCTGGAACACCTCGCGCGACGTAGTATTCGTGACTGCTGATGCTGGCGGAGACATTGAAAGCGGAGACGCTGGGACTGGATGGTGGTGGCTGCCATTGTTGTCCTTCCTGTTGGCGCCTACAGCAGCAGCCACCGGGATCGGATGCTCCACGGACGACTTCCCCATCGAGGGAGCATGCAAGAGTGAGGACGAAACCACTTGGATACTGCCCAAGAGGAGCGAACGGACATGAAAATCGAGTCAAGCGTCGCGAGTTCGCGCACGCTAAGTTTACGCACCACCTGAGCGTCCCATTTCGAGACCGCACGAACTGGAGAAACAGCGACTCGATCCTCGCGACAACGAGAAATGCGAATCCCGCCGAGAGTGAATGGCGGCGGCTGCTGCTCGTACTTCCTTGTCGCCTTCACAGTCTTACTCCACACCTGGTTCTCCCAATATGCGGATGCACTGGCTTCGGGTCGTTTCCAATTCGGCCAACCTGTGTACACCACAACCGAGGACTTTGGTGTCGCGTACGTCACTGGTACCGATGCGCTCTTTGACTTTTTGCGTTCATGTACGAGCTGGTCCATATTAGCGGTAGTGACAAGCTGTTCGTTGCGTGTTTTCGCGTTGTCTCTCCCCCTGCTACAGTCCAGCGTAGTCTCGGCGTGGATGGACGTGCAGCAGTGTACGTGTCGACACTCCTCGGTGGGGGGAATGCCACGGTGAGCCGCGACTTCAAGGCCGTGTACAACCGCAGTCTCGTGTGGCAGGATGGCGAGAACCTCGAGAAGGAGCTCTACATCAAGATCTTGAACGACGGCCAGCCGCAGGAATTCGCCAAGACGTTCACGCTGTTCCTCCACGACGCCAATGGCGCCGCCATCAACGCGGAGCGGAACACCACGCAGGTGATTCTCGCACCACCAACGAACCGTAAGTTTGTGCAAACAATGCAAAGACAAGCGCTCCCCACCCCTCATGCTCATACGTCTCCTAACACTGACAACCTCTGCGACCATACTTGTGCGCCTCTGCGACGACAGTTCTACCCGGTAGCTTCCGCTTTGTAACCAAGACCCTCGTCGTAACGGAAGCCATGAACCCCACTGCCTCCCCACTGGTGGTCCCCGTGCTGTGGGAAAACGGCACGACGTCGAGCGCGCAGGTGAAATTTGAGATTGTATGCGACAGCGCATGTTCGCCGAACGATTTCATGGTGCTGAGCCCCGCGAGTTCTTCGTTGCTAACATGGACGCGAGGGGGCTCGAGTGTGCAAAACATCACGCTCGCGATCCCGGACGACGACATCTACGAGCAAGTGGAGAGTTTCCGCATTCGCCTTCAGCTTGTCGAGCTGTCCGAAGAAGAATCGGCTTCGAGAGTCGCTGGCGTGGGGACCATTGGCAGCATCGGGGAGGTTGTCGTTCGTATCAGTGGTCCCAACGACGTGCACTCTGGGTTCGTGCAGTTCGAGGCCGAGTGTTTTCCGGACTGTCCCAGCACGAAGTACACCGTGCTCGATGGCGGCATTGCCCAGGTGGTCCTGCAGCGTCGCAATGGCAGCGATGGCGCGGCGTCTGTCCGTGTCCGCACGTTGGACGACACCGCGGTGGCAAATCTGGATTACAAACCGCTCTCGAAAGTGGTTCGCTGGGAAGAGGGGGATGCGAAAGAGAAAGTTGTCCTCGTCGAAGCGCTCGCTGGGGTCTCTCGGCTCGGCACCAAGCGTTTTTCGCTAGTTCTCACAGAGAACGACGGTGCGGTGTTGCCCGGACCTCACGCTAGTACCTCATACGTGGAGATCGCTGGTCCGAGTAACGTGCGTATCGGGGACGTGAACTTTGCCATTCCCGAGCCGCTCAACGGAGTTCTTCGAGACCCGGTCGATCGCAGCTTTCTCCCGTTCGTTACGCGCTTGAACTCTGGTCTTGGTCGGTGTCCTCGCGTCGTGGCTCGGAAGCCAGGCACAATTGAGTTGCTGCTGCAGCGCAACTTTGCGACTTTCCTGGGGACAGCGAGTGTCTCTGTCCGAGCCATCGAGGCTACTGCGATCGCGGGGGTGGACTTCGAGCCGCTGCCTGTCGACAAAACGATCGCATGGGCGGAGGGCGACGCTGACGCGAAGACGCTGCCGGTCACGATCCTCGATCCACGGGAATACTACACGGGGACACGTACGTTTTGGGTTGAGATCGCGTCGGTCACCAACGTTAGCCTGGGAAATTGCCACCTTGTGGAGGTGTTCCTGGAGTCCGTGGGTCGCGTGCCGCATATCGTCTCGTTTGATTTGGATGTGAGTCTGGGCAAACTGTCGCTCTTGGTGAGCCACAGCGTGCTCGCAGCAACGCTGGACGCCTCGAAAATCCAACTGCAGTCGCAGAAAACCCTGCAGACCACCACGACGCAAGTGTTCCAGCTCTCTCGCCAGACGACCACTTCGAGCGGCGACGGCACTCGTATCGTGCTGGACATCAGCACGAAGGACCTCGATGCGCTCAAGACCATGCCAACGATTGCGACCAGCGCCACGACGGTCTTCCTCAGTGTACAACCCGGTCTGTTTGACTACGTGCTGGAAAATTGCATCGGTTCGGTCCTCACAGCGTGCGCTCATGGCACGTTCGATCGGATCTTACCCCAGGAAGCGCTTCCTGTGAATGTGTTCACGGGGGACACGATCGCGCCAACGCTGCTCAGCTTCACCTTGGACATGTCGCAGCGATTGGTCAAATTGCGGTTCTCCGAACCTGTGGATCGCGCCAGAGTCCGCATTGAAGCCGTCGCGCTCTCGGACAGTGCCGCAGCGACGAACGTGTACCAGTTGTCTTCTGCGACCACACGGGTCTTTCGCCCACAACCCGATCCGCTGAGTGGCGCGCTACTCCAGGACAGCAACAAGCTTCCTGCCGATGGCACGTACCTCACCCTGCTGCTCGGGATGTCCGACATCGAAGCGCTGAAGGGTGTCGGGAATGGCCAGATCGGCCAGCAACGCGCGTCGACGTTTCTCTCCATGTCGAGAGAGTTTGTCACCGACTTTGCCTCCCCGCCGAATGCTGTGCACTCCATCGAAGATCCTGCTACCGCGCTACTCCAGGTATCGGCGTCGAATTGCGCGCCATGTCCCGCCAACACGTTTCTCACGAGCTCGTGCTCGGATATGAAAGATCGAGTGTGCAGTGCCTGCACGGTGTGCCCAACCAATTCGTACGCGCTTGCAGCATGCACCGCTCTCCAGGACACAACTTGCTACCGTACGCACGCCTCCTCGCAAGTTGTTGCTGTATGCCGTTGCGCTCATTTTCTGACTTTTCGTGTGTGTTTGTGTCTTGCTCCTTTGCACCCCATGGGTTGGCAGCCTGCACCGAATGCCGTGGCGGTCAATTCGCGGCTGTGCAATGCACGCCGACGACGGATCGAGTGTGCTCAACATGCACGAAATGCACGCGCGACGAATACGAAGCCTCACCGTGCCACAATGGCGTCGATCGGGTGTGTCGCTCTTGCGACTCGTGCACGTTGACAAAAGAGCAGCAGCGCATCTGCGAAGTGAGCTTCAAGTGGCGGCGCAAAGTCATGAAGGCGCCGTATGCGTGTCCGTTGGCCACTCAAACGTACCAGACGCTCGAGGCGCGACTGCAGCACGCGAAGTCCAATCGCTGCGGCGCTGGACGATGCTCCTGCTCCAACTCGGGTGTCGGCAACTATAATCCGAACGCCGACAGCTTTCCCGACGATATCCGCTGCACAGAACCAGCTGTCTACAATATCTTCTTGTAGGCGGGTGGCTCCCTGGCCAAACGCCTTCGCTGCACCAACGCAAGGACAATGTTTCGAGAGCAATTATTTTCCAGTATTCTATTGAATAACGTACATCTTCTAAAGAGAAACCAAATTGTGCAAGCAGCGCGGAAAATAAGACCAACCACCATGTGTTGTTGCGCACTATGCCAAACGGATCTCGTAGTATTCGTACGAGAGTTCCTGGGCATCGGCCACGGTTTCCAGCAGTTTGGGACCGTCGGGGAGCTCATGGACCGGTGTGATGGTGTACTTGAGATCGGAGGCGTCTGCGAGCAGTTTGTGAAGATGCAGCACGCCAAAGCGGCTGTGGCTGTCGGCGTTCATGAGATACGCCACACCCGTCGCGGGCGTCAGTCGGTTGCGCACGACGCGGAGGAAACCCTCGGCGGTGCTCGGCTCGCAGATGATGTCGCACGCGATGATCACGTCCATTTTCTGCTCGGACTTGATGGTGTCCATGTTGTCCCAATCCAAGTGTTCGACCAGCACCTGGGGCTTCTGGACGTCGAACGCGTGAGTGAATGCGTGGTTCAGCTGCACGTTGTACGCTAATGCGCGGCATGTGTCATCCTGGTAATCAGTCAAGATCGTTCGCTGCGCATACCGTGCGGCGGTGATCCCTCCCAGACCAAGACCGCTGCCAACCTCGAGCACGCTCTTGTCGTAAAACAGGTCGCGATGCACGTGCACCCACCGCGCGAGAACGTACGCTGCTCCCCAAAGCAGGTACCCAGTCTTGGGCTGTCCCGTCATGCGCGTCGGCACCTGGCGAATGAGAACAGACATACCTTCGTCTTTGTCGCCATCTCGAGGGTCCAGCGGAAGAGGGATCACTAAAGGCGCCAGACGCTCAATGGTGCCAAGTTGGCGAGCTCTGCGAACGAAAGGAAACGATGCACACAATAAATAGGTGCGTGGAGCATAGAGTGCTGGAAATGGGTCCGGTCTACCTGTGCGGAAAGCTGATGCCAGTCGTGGTGGATGTACAGCTCGAGACGGCTGTTGCTGCCGCCTAGCACAGAGAACGCGTGCGCGACAGATCTAGGAAGTCAGAACCAATACGAAGGAATGTCTGGCACCAGCAGCAACAGGATCGCACCTCTTGGATCAATTCGTCTTCGTGTTCCATGAGTCGTACGAGCAGCGGGTGAGAGCCAATTCGAGCTGTTTTGTGCAGAAACATAGCGAGACCACTGTCGGTACTTGGGCATACAAATATACATGAAGAGCAGTGGCTCGGCGAGGGAGAAAGCAAACGTACCGATGAACGTCGCATTATCTTCATCATCCAAAGCAGCAGCGAAGAGAAGAAGCAACTGCATTGGCGCCATCCACAGAGCATTGTAAGGTCTCACAGTCTCCATGGCATCCGGCACGCAGTGCACAGCAAAGCGCTTCGTTTACACATACCTCGCTCATCACCTTCACTTGCTCTTCCGCTGGCTCCGGATCCTGAAGAAATGCTTTCATGTGCTCCACGACATACTCCAAAAATCCCGCTATTTATCAGTTCAACACATCCACGCACACATTGTCAGCGATCAAGTCCCCACTAGCACCCACAATGCAAGCGAAACCAAAAAGAAGATTCGCTCACCGAGTCCGAGCACACAGCGACCAAACGTCGTGGTCGTCAGCGTCTGGAGGTGGTGAAGCGCCGATTCGGAAGAAGCCGACGGCGTCGGGAGTTGCTGGACGGCGTCACGCGTAGCTGCGACCGCGGTCTGCAGCGGAATCGAGCGGATCTGCACCATGCTGGAGTCTGCTGCTGAAGAGCTACGGTACTCGACTGAGGTTGGTTCTCTCTGTGGCGCGGACAACCCTGTCAGTCCGATGTCGGATCTATCTAAAGAACAGCAAGCGAGTCGGAGTGAATCTGAGGTTTGTGATTGGTCCGTTCCGCAAACCACTGGCGCCAGTTACGTTTTGGCTATAAAGTTATGCAGGCTCTTGTGTACTGTATGCATTTCGGCGGTTACTCCTTTTCGCTCAGAAACACGACGTCATAGGTACAGTGACTGAAAGGGCACAGCAAGATCTGATTGGCTGCTGAACACGTCCATGCTCACCCTCTTGCATCCATAAGTAGGTGCTTCCAGAAAAGTAATGCCAAAGAGGAAGCGATCGAGCAATTGAAAACGCATGAAAAACAACCTGGACTCTGCTATGGAACTTGTTGTATCGTACAAAAGCATCACTCGTTCGTTATGTGCATTGGCTCGCGTCCAGTGATGCCATGCGGTGATCTTCAGCATACCCCAAATGCATCGAGCTAGCTCGCTACGTAGAGCGGCAGTCCGTAGCAAACAGCAGCGTACCCGTTCAAGTATTTCAACTTGCAAACTTGCCTTGCTTGTTGCAAAACCTGCGCGAGTGACATTCTGCCATGCAACGCACGGGGGAGCGTCCTGTCTTCCGGAGTGCTCTGTTCATCGTCGAGCAGCCATTTCTGCAAAACGTCAACACTCAGCTGGTCAATGTCTTTATCGGTGACATCCCATAGCATGGCGAGGACGGCTGGGCTTCCAGCGCGCAAGTAAGAGAGAACGGCGCCATCAGGACCGAACACGCCTTCGCGCTCCAAACGACCGCTGCTGCATCCAAAGAGCAACGCAGCACTGCATCCACGCTTGAACTCGAGGATTCTGTCACGATGGATGTACTTCTCACCAGATCCGTGGCCGCAGTAAATAAACACATCGGACTCCAATAGATACGCTCTAAAGAAGAATGGACACAAAGCATGTCAACACTTGAAAATAGACTCGGATGGACCACACAATGTGTATGCACACACCTCATTTCTTCCAGCTCCGGCGCTCTCCCCACGATACCTTGCCAACCAAACCTGGAGCGTCCTCTCTCAAGAACTGGTCCAAGGTGCTTCTGCGTTGCTTGAAGATCCCCAGCAGCATTCAAAACAAAGCTTGTTCGCTCTCGGCGAATGACCGGATATCCTGGAGTGTCTGTTCCAGATCTTCGCTGAACTTGCCCGACCGTTTGTAACACCAAGTCGAGAGACGGCATTCGCGTCACACTATCACACACCTTCATAATATCGAGTCCTTCCCATGGAAACTCTTGCACATTGTGGTCCAGGACAAGAATCGTTGAGAACTTGTGTCGCGACTCACTCTCTCGGGTGCCAGATACGCCACAGCTCGTCTGCGAAGACGATAGGCTTTGCGCCAAAGCTGCGTCTCGAGCTGCGACCAATCTATCAACCAACGCCTTCTTAAGTCCATCCGGGTCCAGACCAGCTCCAACCAAGTAGTCTCTCAGCTCGCCAACTTTCATTTTGTTGATCCCATCTCTGGTCAGCATGAGGAGAGGGTTCGCTGCGGAGCCAGGTAAAGTCGAGTCTCTGCTGCTCCAGTCGTGTCCGCAAGCATTGCTGCTGTCCGACTCCTCTCGCAATATCTGGACGATTTGGGTTGCCACTGGTTCGGTCAAGAGCAAACCCAGCTCGGTGGCAATATATCTCAATCCATCATAGATCTCAGCATCTGAAAGGTATTGCTGAGAGTCCATGATAGAACACAGAAGCGCTTCATATTTCTCTGTACTTCGTTTTGCAGCAGCGTCTTTGTGCACCAGCAGTGACCAGCAAAGTCGGACGCATCCACTGGAAGGGTGTGTTGCCCCGCTCACAAGTAAGCACCTCCAGAAGCCTAGTTTGGTCTGCATGGTTGATCAGCAGCGTGGATTAGCTCAAGCAAATCATCTTTCTAAGCCCAGATCACGGGGGACGAACCTGGAAGTGGTCTATCGTGTTTCCAAGCTTGCCATCTAGCTCCTTTCGGTTGTCCCACCACTGCTTCTTCTGCTCTGAAGTCCACGATCCAGTCTCGTCCACCGAGTTTCCAGACAGAGAGTCCCTACCAAGCATACAGGTACCAAGCATTGTCATTCTTGGCGTACATTTAAACACGGATGGTTCACCGAGTCGCACCTTGACGACCGAATAGTGGTTGTGATTTCCTCCATGGTCCTCTCCCAACGAATCCCACGCAAGCAGAATGAAACAGGGCTTTTGTCGTTGTTCTGATGGTCAGAAACGTGAAGGTCAGTTCGACGCACGGATGGGATGCCAGATGTAATCATGCAGTCACGTACCAGGATGCGCGAGATTACAAGTTCTGATGACAAATTGATACCGACCGAAACGACTACCCATGATGCTGGAAGACTTTTTACTTGATGTGCGACCGATGCAACCATTTCTTGCTGCAACTCTCGAGGACTTGCACTTGGTCTCATACGCTGTCGCGACGAGAAGCGTTCCAAGCGTTTGTCGAGCTCCAAGTCTGGCAACTTTTCGGTCGGTGTTGAGTCTCCAGGAAACTCAACAATACTGGAATTGGATATCAACACAGCACTTCCCCAGGACAAAAACTCTATCTGGTCGCCACAAGTCGTTCTTGTCTCTCCACTGCAATCCTTTTCTTCCATTTCCATCAGATAAGCCATCCCCAGACAGGAACGTAGCTGCTTACTCAAGTGCGACACACCCAGATGATTTCCCATTGACAATGCCTCTTCTAGGAGAGAAACGGTTCGTTCTGTACTCATGAACGCTCGGGACGACGAGGATCGAAGCAGCAAAACGTTTGCTTGAGCCAACGCATGCATGCACTTCACACGCTCGAGCAGGTTGGCACAGTGCTCAGTACAACGCTTCAGCTTTTCCATGATAGAAAGCAGCTTCTCCACTGCGACTGCATCACCAAGGTCCGCTCCGTTGGATTTCAGATGGACAATCTTGCGGTAGCATCGTGCTCGGGATTTTCTCAGACCTTTGGAAGGAAGCCGTGTCTTGCAAGTCGACTCGAGCATCTTCAGCGCATTTATGTATCCCCCTAATGCTTCCTTCGCGGCTCCTTCAACCAACTGTAGATCGCCTTCCTGAATCATCTCGTTGCACTTTTGCTCAATGAAAGTCGAATCCGAAACGATGCAACAGTGGTCTCCTCTGGATGCACCTGCATCTTTGGGGCTACAATTCTCTTCGTGTGCCCACGACTTCTGGTTGGAAGACATCAACTGCAAAGCAGCTTTTGCTTGATCTGGGTGGGAAGAATGGAGCTGCAGTCTAGCGAACTCGTAGAATGGACTGCGCTGGAAAAACCGCAGATTCAGTCCACCAACTAGCGCCATCGCTTCGGTGTAGTAAATCTGAGAGCTGATGCAGGGAGAGAAGCATAGAGTTAGAGAGCATCTGCCATAGACTACACTCCAAGTGTTTGAAACGTACCGATGCGGTTGGCCAAGCAAGCTGTACAGAGACGCAATTCGGCAGAGAACAAGCTTTGCAGCATGGAGAATATCCCACGACGAAAACTCTAACGCCTGGAAGTATATCAGAGAGGAACTCTTCGCGGTTTCGACGCTGTTGTCCTGCTTGATACCTTGAGGAAGCTCAAAATGGTAGTCTTCTCCCAATGCAGGCGAAGACACAAACTTCTTTGACATTTTCCAGCAGATTGACAGCGCTGCCTTGGCTTCACTGATAGCAAGTTTCCCATGCCCTTGAGAAAAGTGCATTTCAGAAAAAACCAAGTGCACCAAAACCTCTCGCATGCCCATCGCTTTCAATGCTGTCGATTTGGACACACTTCCACCCACACCATTGGTTTTAGCCGTTTTGAGCATCTCCACTACGTTTTGCAGATGCTGGAGCGTCTTTGGCAGATCGTCGACGGACTGATATTTAACGCCGAGAGTAATCTCTGCGTCGATCTGCTGGAACAGAGGTATGCTTGCATCGCTTTTGCAAACATCCATATCCTCAGCGCCTTCCTCTTCGACCATGTCCTCGACATGGAAGTTGAGCAACTCTAGAGAAGGTGGTGGCCATGCAATTGGGAGACGGTCCGCTTGGACCACGGTAGACTGGAAGGTTTCAAGGAGCTTTCTCGCCGATTTCTCCAAAAAGGGACACGAAATCAATGACAGCGAGCTGCAAACAGCTTCTAAGCAGAGGACGATGCGATGCGCATCGAACAAGCATCCGCTGACATTATGGTCGCTCGTCTTCACAGCGCCCCAACACCGCAGGCAATCTTCCACATCTCTGATCGCACTTTGTTCACTGCAGTCGGCGAGAGACAGCTTCTCGATGCTCGGACTGCTCACTTTGGAGTAACTCGAAATAAGAGCGACTTCCATGGCGATGACTCCCCTCCACCCGCAGGCACCTCCCAAATCGATGAGATCCGACTGCTCCTTTCTTGGCAAAGAGGAGATAGCATCACTGAGGAGGCTGTGCGACTGGATCAATCCACTGACAGCATTGAGACGATCGCGGGACGCATAATAAGTTGCGTAGCACAGTTTCCGATCTGAAAGTGCTTTGCAGATGCTCATTAGCACAGTGTGCGCCTCAGCTCCTCTGGCCATTCCCCTAAATCTCAGAACCGAACTCGCCAGAAAGCTCTCGATTTCCACGCACAACTCCATCCCCGCAATCGACTGTCCCGCGCTGTTTGCGTCAGCTTGAATTGACGAGCTGCTGCTATTTCGCAACTTTTCAATGAGCTTCGATGACGTCTGGTCGAAGCACCGTCGGAAGCCGTGCACTACCTTGATAACTTGATCATCTGGTACTTGGCGTGCTGCGTACGCGTGGATAAGATTGTCGACAAAACCCTTGACGCTTTGAGCTAAAACTCGACTGTTCTGGACGTCGCGCTCACCATTTTGGAGTTCTCCCAAAACCGCTGATGCATACTTCTCCATGCTTTTCAGTGGAATAAGGTCGTGTACATCACCGCAGTATAGAATTGAGTGTCCGACATACGTTCTTGACTTTGGGATGTCTCCCTCTTCATGAAGACAATACGCCATGAGCGATGCAATAGAATCAACCTTGAGTTCCGAATGCGCTTTCTGAACATCAGCTGCAGTAAGCTTGGTGCTGCACATGACGTACTCCATATAGCTTTCAGCCAACTCAAACGCTGCTGTCAAAGCCAAAATTGTGGACTCCAAATCCTGGTTTTTGTAGTAGTGAGTCGCACAATTGTAGCACTCTCGCGCAATAAGGTTGATGTCTCCAAGAAGTCCTTGCAGTATCCCGCCACATGAAGCATCACTCATCGCATCGTCCAGCAGTCTTCGAACGAGCGCGACATGCTTTGTAATCGACACGAGTTGATCTTTGTCAGCTTTCTCAGGTGAGTCACGATTGCTATGAGCAGCTAACGCCACGATCATTCGGTGAATTCTCGATTCATTCAAGATCAAAGGCTCAAGACTTGATGGATCGCAAGCGGTAGCAACTCGACCCGTGCGTATCAGCTTGATGCCTTCAGAAATCTTGGCCAAACTGCATCATCAGCGCACAAAACGATATGCCTATCAATGCAAGCACGAAAACTCAAAAGCGGATTCGAATCCCACACAGTCATACCTTGCTACGATGAGACCGCGAAGTTCTGGCTTCTCGAGCAGTTTATCTGTGACGGTGTGGTTGTACACTTTCGTCGCACTTTTCTTCACGCACCGAATTACAAACGGGACGAAATTCTTCGGTGCATGCTGGGGAACAAAATCATGCGCAGCCATGTCGGAGATCTCGTCCAGGTAACGTAAAGCGACCGCTTCACACATCCTCGATGTCTTGTCGGTGCCACAGCTTTTGAACACACTTCGGATGATCCCAGTGGTGTGTTGCTGCAACAACAGCACCTCGATACGACTGTCTCTTTGTTCGGTCTCATTTGTCGGCAATCCCGTTCTCTTGCGAGGAGATAGACCAAGAAGGAAAGAAACCATTAGATGAAGAAGCAATGCGCGCGCTCCCTTCCCATCAGCCGAGAACATATCGACATATCCAATGGCGCAGTCCAGTATCAACACACCATCGAGTCTTCGATCTGCATTTTCGCAAATCGACGCAGCATGCTCCAGCCACAATACGAAGTCCCACTCCAGGCTTTTCGACTGCAGGGTGTCAGAAACCAACATGGTAGTAGTGAGCGACTGGAAATCCAACGGCAGTGCATTGCGAACTCACCTCGAATATGTGCCGCGGACTTGAGCTGCTCTGCTTTACCAATTCGAGAGCGCTGGCATAGAAGTAATAAATATCCCGGTAGTCCGATGGAGTCCTTTTCGAGTTTTTCTCGTATTGAGCACCAACACGGTAAACCTGTCAGACGGGAGCGAAAGTTGTGCACAAGTTAGAACGACCACACACCCACTCCATGTGCGCGGTTTGGAAGCCAAACCTGCTGAATCAAGTATAATGGAGTGTAAGTAGGGCACTTCATCATAAAGGATAGTGCCAAGGATCGAACTTGAAGCGACTTTTGTGGGATCGTTCCTGCCTCGACCGCGGCAGCACATTTCCACAAAATTCGAAATAGCCGATCGTTGAATGATGACGCCAGTTTAGGATCCGCGCCAGGAATTGTTACCAAATGATCAATCCACGCGCGCAGTGGACTGGTTGCAATTGCAACTATCATCTACGCAGATCGCGTCATTAGAGGACTGGATCCAACACAAGCATATTTTCATATTCCAGACGCTGCTCGTACCGAATGTTGCTTGGCTTGTGCCAATACTGTGACACAATTATTCAATACCCCGATCAGTAAACGGGTAAACGGCAGCGTGTGGAAATCTTGAGGCTGAGGGAACTCGGTGATGTGATGGAAATGTGCGGGTGAGAGCTTCGTTTCGGCCACTAGGAGGTGTTTCGTGCAGTCGGGATGCAGTGCGTTCGAGTGGCGAAGAGTTTCACACATCTTCTCGTGCATTCTCCACAGCCGAGCGTGGAGACAGCCAAGCGCATAAAAAGCAGGCGCTCGTCCCTACATGATCAACATCATGGCGTGTGAGCGTCAACACAAATGTGTGCCAGCTCTGACAGGGTCTGGGATATGCCGTAAATGGACACTCACATGCGCCATTTCTGCATATTTCTTGGACACTTGGTAGAGCATATTGTCCAGCACGAGGTCGCCGAGTCGGAGCACACTCTCAAACGAGTACGCGATATACAATGCGACAGCAGCTACATCCAGCGCAATGTGCATATCGCGATCTGCGCATTCACACATACATATTGCACAGATAAACACACAGTAAGCGCCAATAAGCGAGGCTCGACACTCAGCTTCGCCTATCCGATCCCCGCTGTTGCCGCCAACTCACTGCTTTTCTTGTCCGCATCAGTGGTGCCTTGGCTTACGGTGGCAGCAGCATACGTTTTGATGACACTCTGTGCGAGTTTTGCTGCAAAAACCGCATACTGTTTCTGCACCTCTTTATTCGCAATCGCCGCATGCCTGCTGCGCTTGCTCGCTGTCGCAGCCTTCGTTTCCTGCTGCGCGTTGGTTCCTGCTTTGGCTCGGCTCTCAAGTCGGCTTCTAAATACGGACTGCAGAAGCAGCAGCGCATCTTGTGTGACCCAAGCGTCGCTCTTGCCGGTGTCATTGACGAGAAGGTTTGCGACGATCGGAGCGAAGCGTGTGTAGATCTGCGCAGCGTTGCCCTTCGCGCTGGCGAGCGCCAACAACTGCTTCTGCGTGGTCTCGTCCAGCGGCATGCGCGCCATCGCTCTCTTGCTTTAATTGCGCGCGCAGAAAAGAAGTGATCGTTTTGAGTTGACCAGTTAAGTTCGCATCAACTGTCAAAAAGGACCGACATTCTGGATGGCAAAGTACGCAGATGCAGAGCATAAGTGCGCTTTGTGGTTTCCAGGTTTGAAGTCTAGAGTGCGTAAGTGCGCACCGATGGTCAACAGATCATCAGCACTTTCTGGGAGAACAATGGATGCAGAAGCTGCGAGTCGCAAGCCGCGTGTGTTGCTCTGTGCAAGCGGCAGTGTCGCGACCGTGAAGGTGCCGGAGATCGCACTGAAGCTCGCAGCGTTTGCAGAGGTTTGTATGTTCATGGTTCACTTTGTTGGTGCGAGAGAGAGAGCGTCGGTTGCTGACATTGTTGATGATGATGATTATCTGTGGGATGATACCAAACAGGTAAAGATTGTGGTCACAAAAGCCGGCGATTTCTTTTTGCAGAAAGTGGGCGAGTATAACCCGACTGTGTGGGAAGAGTTTGCGAAGAAACGCGAACAGATCGAGGTGATTCGAGACGAACAGGAGTGGGAAGCGTGGCATGTCGTAGGAGATAAAGTGCTGCATATTGAGGTACGGTGCTGCAGAATGTGTAGGGTGTGCACAGGACCAATCTGTGGCTAAACTTCGCGCCATCGTCTCTATGTCCTTTTGCAGCTAAAGGACTGGGCTGATGCGATCCTAGTGGCTCCGATGTCGGCAAACACGCTCGCAAAGATAGCGAATGGGTTGTCGGACAACCTCCTGGTACCTGTCCTTGCACAGCAGCACCCACCAACTGCAAACTCACCAAAGCCAGGTGGAGCTCACATATGTATCTCCTTTCTGAATGACTGCGATAGACGTGCATTGCACGGGCATGGAGTGTGCGCAAGCCATTTATCTATGCGCCAGCGATGAATACCGACATGTGGGACCATCCCATGACCGCAAAGCACCTGCGCACTCTCGGGGAATACGGATACGAAATGATTCCGCCCGTGGAAAAGATGCTCGCATGTGGCGTCATAGGTAGTCATACAAACGCACTCCTCCATGTTGAAGACGAAGAGAGATCTATACTCTTGCTCTATTGAATCTGTCTCTAACTCTCTCTTTTGTTGTGTGTGTGTGTAGGAGTCGGTGGTCTCGCCACAGTAGATGACATCGTGCAGTTTATGAAAGCGAAAACACTTCCTCTTGAGGGCTCAGGACGAATGGAGTAAGCCGCCAGGATGAACGTGCTGTAGCGGTAGTTCTAGAGAGGCGTAGTGGCTGCAACTACCGCCATATCGACACCAAACACTTCCCTGAGAGCCTCAATCGCTGCATGTTCCACGTCGGTCGACGTCACGTTCGGCTTCAGGCGCTCAATGCTGGTCACCGCTCGATCATCAATGCCGCATGGGATGATCTGGTCGAACGCCTGCAGATCCGTGGTGGTGTTGATCGCGAAGCCGTGCATCGTGATCCATCTCGTCGCATGCGTGCCCACTGCTGCGATCTTCCGCATTTCTCGTCCATGGACACTGCTGCCCAAAGCGCTGCTGCCGTCTGCTCCTTCTTCGACCCACACGCCGGTCAGCCCGTCCACACGCTCGCCCTTGATATCGAATTTCGCTAGCGTCTTGATCACCACTTCTTCCACCTGACGCAAGTACCAGTGCAAATCCTTCTTGTGGTGGTTGAGGTCCAGAATCGGATACACGACAACTTGACCGGGACCGTGATACGTGACTTCGCCGCCGCGGTCCACACGGATGAGCTTGTGGTGCGTATCGACCTGCGGATCGAATTTCACATTCGCCATGGTCGCGCCGCGTCCGAGTGTGTACACACTTGGGTGCTCCAGCACGAGCACGACATCATGCTCAATCGGTCGCTCCTCGCGCGCAGCCACGATGCGCTGCTGGATGAGCTGCTTCTGCCAGTCCCACGCCGTCTCGTACTGCACGGAGCCTAAGCGGTACGCGACGCATTTGCGGAGAGCATCACCGGCACTCGTCGTTGTTGCAGTTGTTGTTGTTCCGAAGCTGCGCTTGGAGAGCAGAGCAGACGCATGGCAGCGCCATCCAAATCGACCAAGCATATTCGCTTCTGATGACACGCTGTGACCAAGTCGCTATTCGAAAATGTATAGGGGTTTCGACTATAGTCACTAACAGTGTCCTAGTCACTGAATAGGGTTGTCACGAACTTCACTCACACATTGCAGCAATGTTTGTCGTCGATCAGCTCCAAATCGGGAAACGCAGGAAATGGAGGGAGCAGCTCCAAGTGCAACAAACTCTCTGTGGGTGCACCCTGTGCGCGTCCGACACGCACAAACCATTTGCGCGCTTTGCAACTGCAGAGACTCACCACCCCATCGACGCCGCGACACCGGAAGCAGCCAACTAGTATGGACAAGTTGGTGAAGAGGCTTCAGGACCAGGAAGAGCACCCCGCAAGCGAAGCGCTCGTCAAGCGCTTTGCCACGGCGGAGCCTCCTGCGATCCTCGAGAATGTGGACTTGCACGAGTACCAGCTGCATGGCATGCGCTGGTTGCTCACCAAGTATGTGCAGGATCTGAACCCGATTTTGGGCGATGAAATGGGTCTGGGGAAAACGCTGCAGGTGATTGCGTTCATTGCGTCGTTGATAGCGCACTTTGAGACCGATGCCGGGAAGGACGCCGCGACAGCGCACAAGAACAGCGACCAGCCTGCGTTGTTTCTGATCGTGGCGCCGCTGAGTGTGCTGCCGAACTGGATGGAGCAGTTTGAGCGATTTGCGCCGAGCATTGACATCCTCATGCACGCGGGACAGAAGTCCGAGCGCCAAGCCACGGAGGAGAAAGTGAACACCAGAAAAGCAAAGGTACGGAGAATGGTTTGTGCATGGCGTTGGCGTCTATCCTTGTGTGGCGGAGTATAACAGCTCTTTTCTCTTTCTTGCGGGAACCAAATAAATAGCCGTTGGTGGTGGTAACTTCCTATGAGATGGTGCTTTTCAACGCCGACTTTTTTGGCAAAGTGAACTGGAACCTGATGATTCTTGACGAGGGTCATCGATTGAAGAATCCGAAAGGGAAGCTCTATGAAGTGATCACGACGCGTGTGCTCGTGAAGCATAAAGTGATTTTGTCGGGAACACCGATCCAAAACGATTTGGTGGAGCTGTTCAGCTTGCTGTCGTTCCTGAATCCGACCATCTTCAACGATCGAGCTCTTTTTGAAGCCACGTTTAAAGAGTACTTCTCGGCGAAGACTCAGCAATTGGATCGAGCGAAAGCCGCGACGAAGTCGATGCATCTGATTGCTGCAGAAGAGTTGATGCGCGATATTTTGACGCCATTGCTCCTCCTGCGCACCGTCCACGATGTGAACTCGTCCTTCACGTTGCCTCCGATCTCCGAAATGGTCGTCCACACTCCACTGTCGCCGATGCAGCGTGAATACTACAAAGACATTGTTGCGCGAAACAGCGATGCGATCAATAGCATTGCGAAAGGCTACAACCAAGCGTCCAGGTATGACTTGCGATGGTTGTATGAAGGTAGCAAAACGGATTTGGGTGACATTTATGCCATGCTTTTTTGTGTGATTGACGCAGAGTAAACCTGACCAACGTTTTGCCCCACTTGCGGAAAATCTGCAGCCACCCGTATCTGTTCCCTGGCACGGAGCCGGAACCTTTCTGTGAAGGTCCTCATTTGTATCAGAACAGCGGCAAGCTGTACGTGCTGCAGCAAATCCTGCCGCGTTTGAAAGCGGACGGACATTGCGTGTTGCTGTTCAGTCAGTTCACTGGGTTTCTCGACATCATGCAAGATTTCCTGACCATGGAAGGCTTTTCCTACGAGCGAATCGATGGCTCTGTGCGAGGCAAAGAGCGCTGGCAAGCGATCGAGCGCTTTCGACACGACCCAGAGACTTTCGTTTTCTTGATCAGTACGCGATCTGGCGGCGTGGGCTTGAATTTGCAGCGTGCAGACACCGTTATCTTTGCGGATTCGGATTACAACCCGCAGCAGGACCTTCAAGCAGTGGCGCGAGCGTACCGTTTAGGTCAGACGAAGCCGATCCACGTGATCAAGTTTCTCTGCGCAAACACTGTCGAAGAGATCATCTATCGGCGTGCATTGAAGAAAATGCGCATGGCAGACAAGATTCGCAACTGTGCTCGCCGATTGGACGATGACGAGGTCGACCTGGACAATGAGGAGAGTCTGGTTGAGATGATTCAATTCGGGCTGCACAAGCTGATGGAGGAGCCAGAGGATGAAGAAATCGCGCTAGTGAAGCCGCTGGAAGACGAGTACATTACGCACATTTTGGCTCGACGAACGATGGCAGCGAGTACGGTGCTACTCGAAGATGGGACCGCCAAAAACGAAAAGCTGACGGAAGCAGGAGGGGACTTCCAAGAAGAAAACATGTACTATTTCGAAGGCGAGGATTATTACTCCGCTGCAGGTGCGAAAGCAAAAGACAAGGAGTCGCTTCAAAGACTACTGTCCGCGAGTAAAACCTCCCAGCGGCGACGGCCACATGCTCTTCACGCGCGGTACGCAGGAGAAGAGAATGACAACTACGAAGACGAAGAGGAGCTCGATGAAGCAGCGCTTGCAGAAAACGAAGCGGTGAAGAAGCGCAAGCGCGAGGAGCGACGCCAGAAGAAGCTTGAACAGAAACTGGCGATGTGGAAAGCCAACAGCTACGCATCGATGGTTATCCCCGTCAGCGACAGCGATGCGGATCCACCGGACGTCAGTTTCGCGGACAGCAACCAGATTTGCTACAAGGCAGGGGATGCAAGTCAACCACCGCTGGCATCCCTGACCAGTGACGCCATCATCATCGTGCATTGCGTCGACACAAGTGGCGTTTGGAGCTCGCGTGGGTTCTTCCGTACCTTATCACATCTATCCCCAAGCATCCAGCAGCAGTACGAAGCTGCCGCTATGAATGGCGATCTGAGACTGGGACAAGCGCATTTGATCCGCTTACCCTCCCGCGCTGCGAGCGACCGCGATGTTGATGTCTTCGTGTGTTTGCTTGTCGTCCAGGGGTACGTCGACAGCTCTTCCCAGAGCAAGAAAAAGAAGCTCAAGGCAGGACGTCCGCTTGTGCGCCATGGGAAATCCACGACGTTCCGTCTGCACGCACTCGAGGCGTCCTTGCAGGCGCTAGCACATCGCGCGCGCGAGCTCCATGCGAGTGTGCACATGCCGCGCATCGGGTACGGGACACCGAGCTTCAATTGGTATGCTGTTGAGCGCATCATCCAGCGCCAAGTGCGTGACGTCGGCGTGTCGGTGAGCATCTACTATTACTCGCCGAATAGAGGATCGTAAGCGATCACCCTTTTCTCCGAATCGTTTTTTTGGGTTTTTGCTGTGATCGGGTGGGTTTTGTCTCTTCCAACGGGTCCAACCCGCGGGTATTGCAGTGAGTAGATCGTCAAATCAAACCTGAGACCCTCGAAGAGCTACAACAACAACAACAACGACGACGACGTTGCTGATAAAGAAAGAAGAGTAGGAAGATTGCTGGGGGATTCTTTTCGTTGGAGAGAAGGTGACAGGAAAAGCGCTCTCTCTCGCTCTCGCTCACTGGGTTCCGGATGCGGCGCTCGTCCCTGTCAACGAATAATGGTACTACATATCGCTTGTCTCCGAATCTGCGCTCTTCGTTGTTTGTTGTTGTACCTCCTGGTAGGAGGCTTTCGAATCGAAAGAGACTCACGCACACGTTTATGCTTTTTGATGCTGTGTGTCTCCGTGTCGGATGCGGACACTGAACTGCCTACCATACAACGCTTGGTTCGTGACTGTGCACGGATAGAAGGCGCCGGGAAGGAGAATCTGTCGTCGAGCGTGGGTTTGTCCGTGTCGGCGGCGAAAGACCGCAAGGCGCGCAATCGATTGTTTTCTTCCTCCGAGTCGGAATCCGACGACTCGGGAGTCGATGGGAACGAAGGCATGAATGAGCATCATCCGAGCGATAGAGAAGCGACGACGACTCAGCAGACAAACACCCCACCGACGCGAGCATTTTCGATGCTAGGTGGTCGTAGTGTCTCAGCGAAAGCTTCAGGTAGCAGCAGCGCGTCCATGGGGAGAAATGGGGGTAATGCGAATGGGAGTAGCAGCGATCTTCGGCGCAAGACCATGTCGAGCTCGTCGTCTTCTTTTAAAGCGGGATCAGGGGCTACTGCAAGCGGGCGAGAAAGCGCGAACAGCTCGTTCATAGGCGGAAGTGGTTTCCCCGAACGAAAGGGACTGTTCGAGCAAGACGACGAGCCTGACTCCATGGAGAATTTCCACGAGCGCGTGAAGATTCGACAGATGAAAAAGCAGTCGGAGATGGAGACAACGAAGGCGGAGCTGGAAAGTGCGCAACAACGGATGGTCGAGCTGGAGCAGCGAGTGGCACAGGAGGTGAAGGAAAAAGAAGAATGCGAGATTCGAATGAAAGAATGCCATCGCATCATCGAAAAGCGCAACAAGCAACTCATGAAAGCGAGTGAGCGCGTTGCACGGTACACCGAGCAAGCAGAAAGCCAACTGGCCGAATTGCAGACCAAACTGACGCAGCTTACTGCCGAAAACGATCAATTGCGAGCGTATGGCGCAAAGCAAAACGAAAGCATCCAGAAGGAGATGGATGGGAAGACCCTCGAGTACCAAAAGCAGTGTGAAGCAAAGCTCGCGGAGCAAAAGCAAGCTTTCGAAGCGAGGCTCGCGCGCATGACCCACATCTCGGAAGAAAGCTTGCAAGCAAAGCAATCCGACAACGAAGCACTGCGCGCGAGAATCAAGCAGCTAGAAGGTGAGCTGGTTGGTGTGGCGTCTCGGACGGTGACAAGTGACGAATACCAAAGTCTGCTCAAGAAATGCGAAGATGCCGAGGCGATCGGTCGAGGATTGAAATTCCAGCTGGAAAAGGACCAGCAGGAGAAAAAGTTTTTGAAAAACCAGCTGACATCGCTTCAATCGAGTGTGGGCTTCAGCGATACATTGGAGGCAAAAGACGATCAATCAAGTCCTACGAGCAGTGTGGCCAGCGGCACGGACCTGTCAAGCTTTGACTTCACTCGACAGTCCATGCTGGGAAGTCCAGTGCACAAGTCGGCTCCAAAATCTCCTTCACGAAAGCGAGCCGAGTTTTTTGCACCGAGAATCGACACGGACGACAAACTCGACGCAGAGAGTAGCTATGCGAGGAACGCTGCGCACGAAAATGAGTCTGTGACGTCCCAGCGAACGCCTAAACCCAAGGAAGAGCAACCGGCGGTAATCCCTCCTTCACCGGTGGAGGAGAAAGCACCCATGGCCCGTTCAGGCTCCTCGTCCACAAACTTTTTCGAAAAGCTGTCGATCAAGTTTAAACGATCGTCACCTCGAAGCAGCTTCAGCACAAAGGCAGACAAGCCTGAGGAACATGCGTCTCCTTCTGCACCTTCCCCAGCTGCCTCTGGCGGATCGCCCTCGAATGCTCCCGCTCCTGTTCGCACTACTAGTCGCAGACAGAGACCCAAGATGTATGTCGCGAAAGCACCGTCGAATTATGATGAAGAGTCAAGCGACAGCATCTTTGGCGATGACAGTGATTCCGCTGCTTCCTCCTCTGAAGGCGAAAGCCCACCGATGCCTCCTCCACCACCAGAAGTACCCGGGAAATCTGTTGCGGCTTCCCAGCCATCCCTGTTTGGACCGCACCAAGTCGTTCCATCCGATGACAGCGACGATGCCGACTTGAGTAGCTCAAGTGACTCCGAAGAAGACACCACTGCGACTTCTTCGAAGCCGAAAGAGAACACACTTCGAGAGCATGCCAAGAAAGAAGAGCAGCGAGCTGCTCGCAGCGATCCGTCAGATTCTTCTTCCGACGATTCCGATGATGAAAAGAATGACTCGGAAGTCGAGAAAGGTTTCAAGGAGTCGAAGCGGAAGAGGACGATGGGACCACGAGAAAGTGATGCCTCTTCCTCGGAGGATTCATCGTCCAGCGATGACGATGAGCGAGATGTGGATCGCCACAGAAGAAGGAGAGATACCGAAGAAGAGAGCCATAAGAAGCAGTCGAGAAGAGGATCCTCTGTCCCGCGGTCTCGGGAGAAAAGCCATAGCACGGGCGACGAAATGGGAAACCTTGCGCACACCAGCAAAAGCCGAATGAATGAATACATGGAGGCGCGCGCAAAGAAACGGCTTGAGAAGTTGAAGAAAAAAGAAGAGAAAGAGAACGCGGAGCACAAGAAAAAAGAAGAATACGAAAAAGAATGGGAAAAGATGGCGCAAGAAGAACGGGAGCGAAAGCGCAAACAGCAGCAAGCGAGACGAAGTGGACGTCGCAGACCATCCAGTTTGAAGACGGTGCGAGTTTCCCAAATGCGGCAGCAAATGAACAAGCAGCAGCAGCAGAAGGAGCAGCAGCAAGATCAAGGTTCGGGACGTCCAGACGATGCAGCAGAGGAAGACCGTCGACGACAAAGTTCTCGTCGGAAAAGTGGATCGAAAGCTTCGGAGAGCGAAGAAGAGGAAGAAGAGAGCTCGAAAGCTTTCCCAGCGCAACCGAGCGAGTCCACCCCCCTTCCTCCCGAGCCAACCGAAGCGGATACGGAGCTGTACCTTCGCCAGCAAGCACGCCTACGTGAGCGCCACGAAATAGAGATGAAAAAGCGACTGGAAGCCGACGAAGCGGACCTCGTTCGTGGTCAAATCCACCGGCGGGTGGAGATGTGGGCGTTCGGCAAAGAGCTTTTGCACATGATTTTGACGCTGGATCAGATCTCTTCGAACGAGGCTTTGGAGAAATGCCAGCTATCCGTGATTCAGTCTCCAGACAACGAAACTGTGCGCAAAGCTTACAGGTGAGCAAGCGCTTACTGCAGTCCCCTATTGTTTCGAGATTTGTTGTATTTACCATTCCAATCGTTTCTTGTGTGTGTGTGTGTTTTTTCCCTTGCTCTCAGGAACATCATTCGGGTGATTCATCCAGACAAGCTCCGAGGAGCGACCGTGCCGGAGCAACTGGAAGCCAAAGAACTTTTCACTGTGCTCAATCAAGCCTTCGAGAAGTTCAAAAACCAAGCCAACTAAAGTAGGAAAGCCAAGAGCGCGAGTCCCACCCGTCCCGCACGTGTGTTCTTGCTTTCTCGCATGGAGATTTTGAACGAAGAAACCTCTGCGTTGTAGTTGTTAAATGTGCTCGACCTAATTCAGTTCGATTATTAGAGTATCGGATCTTGATGCTGTCTTCCCTTCGCCTTTGTCAGCTCGATCAGTCGACCAAGTTCTCGAACCAGATAGCTTTGCTCGTTGTATGCGCCACTCGCTAACAGTAGCTTCCGCTCTCGCTCGAGGCGCTCCAGTTCGAGGTCTGCATTGTGATGGTGAAGATTTTCGACGTCTTCGATACCCTCGAAGCCTTCTTCGTCATCGTCATAGTACTCACTGCTGTCGTTCAGACTGCTTTTGAAGTCGTCTTGGGAGTGACTAAGCTCGCGAGAGTCCCTGCGCCGATTATCTGTGAAGGACGACTGGCTTCCCCACTTACTTTTCTTGTGTGAGAACCTCCCAGGATGCATCGTGTGACCGCTTCGTTGCATCAAATCCCGCGAGTCTCTGTGATGGCGTAAGCGCTGGCTTTGCTGGGGAGACAGACTGCGACCATCACGCTGCCACTGATGTGAAGTCAGCAACTCCGAACCGTTTCGTAGATTGATGCCCTTCAGCTCGTCCAGTTGCTTTTTGATGGCTCGCAGCTCTTCTCGGTCTCCATCCAAGACATATCTCTCCTCGCGAGCGATATACTTGACACGAAGCTTCTCAAGTTCTTCGACCACGCGGGTCTCATTTTTCTTTCTCTCGTTCTGAATGAGTTTCGCCATTTTCTCGAGCTGAACTTTCAGGTTTTCCACATTTGCTTCGGCAGCTTCTCGCAGCTTTTCCTGCTGCATCTTCTGTTTCTCGAGCTCCAAAATGGTGCCTTTCAGCGCGGAGATCTCTTCTCGCAGACGAGACTCGGGCACTTTCCGTTGCTGCTGTCGATAGTCAGTAAAGTCAGATTCGACTTGTCTCGCTCGTTTTTCAGCTTCGTCCAGCTGTGCTTCGAGCATCGCGATGCGTCTTTCATGCGACTCAGCTTGCTTCTGGGCGATCGAGAGCGCGTGGGAGTGATCGCTCTGGAGACGTTTCCGAAAAAGCTCGTTCTCTTCCTTTTGAGTGTGCTGGTCTCGCTGCAAAGCATGTTCTGCAAGCGCGAGCCGCCTTTCCCTGGACTCTAGCTCCAGCAAGGAGCTGCGCAAAGCTTTCTCTAGCCGTTCGTACTCTGCTTGCGTCGTGCGGAGCAAGTTGCTTCGCTCTTCTTCTCGACGAGCCCACTCTTCTTCAAGCTCATTCATTCGCGCCTTCTCCATCCCTTCCAGTCGACGCTTCCATTGGATTTGGTGCATTTTCTGCTCTTGCTTCCACACATCCCGCTCTCGCTCATACGATTCCTTGATCATCGAAATCTCGCCAAGCTTTTCGTCCAATTGCCGCTCTTTCTTCGCTCTCTCTGTCAACGTTGCATCGCGTGTCGACGACGGAGTGGGGAGACTACTTTCTGCTCTGCTATCCGTGGGATATCTCGGTGTTTCCTCCACAATCGAAACCTTGCGCTTTTCACCACTGGACTTGCTCGGTGGCTCCTTCGAAATTGACGCAGGTGCTGAGAAGGTGTCATAAAGTCTCATTTCTTGCACGCATGCTTGCGGAACAACCCTGCAAAAGCACTCTGGACATTAGTGATCTACAAGCAAATCGAGTAGGAAAGCAGCAGCGATGCAGCCATCGTACAATTTCTCGGTCGCCACAGCACCTTCATCACTCAGAATCCCCATATCTTCAATGTACGCCACAACGCTGACGGTTCCGATTCGATGAGGAGAGGTCACATACCCTGGACTGCGAGTATCCTTTAAACTGACCACCGGGATGTCGATCGAGCAACTCTTAAATGCGTGGACTCGTTCTCCTTCGTGCTCTCGAGGAGCTCGTGAATCCCCGTGGCTTTCTTCCCAGTGAATCTCTCCCTCCGAAAGAGAGCGAAAGGTTCGTCCGCACGACGCCTCCGCACAGCAAAACTGCTTTTCGGAAAAGTAGAGGAAGTTTAAACTGAAGATGCCACTCCCGATGAGCTCACTTTGCCTGCAGCACATAGCAGCACGTACAGCTCAATAAGTTTTCGCCTAGAACCCATGGAAACTATCGTTTGTCGTTGCATACCTGGAGTCGGAGTGAGATAGAAAATCGATCGCAACGGAGGACTGCATGTCGCGTTTGAACTGTTCCTCGTCTTCCATCACCTCGAAAATGCAAAACGAATCTGCAAGCTGCACTTCGCTTTTCGTGGCGACTCGAATAGCTGGGAGTTCCACTGGGACGGATGAAACACATGTCAGCGGGAAACAGAGTGACCAAGGAGCTGCAGAAAGTCGTCCGACTCACCTTTTCCTTTCCCCGTGAAGGGATTCTGATACGCAATCGAAAGCTGCTGCGGTCTTTCGAAGTCGCGTACGGACTTGAGTTGGAGGAACACTCGGTAGATGTGGACGTCTCGGTTGCTGCTCCTCATCCTTGACACAACTGAGTGCTTTGGACTCGGTTCTTCATGAGATCCACTTTCGCCTACATCCAGCCGTAGAATGCATTGACCGACGTTCTCTTGGTCACCATTGTGCAACGGAACCTCTACATAGAAAGGGTCATCCATGACGTCTTCGATGCTTCCCAACGCACCGAAAGGAGCCAGCGACGACGATGCGCCAACTGGGTGTTTCGAATCGGCTGAAGAGCAGCGGATTCCGATTTCGGACGCCTTCAGCTCTTCCAGATTCAGGTTCGCTAGCATCAGCTTGAGGGCGTCATTATCTCCGAACACATGGCACTTCGTGTATGCACAAAACCTCACGATTCCGGAAATCACTGCACGCCCGAGTGAAAGTTCTAGCGAGATGCCTTCCTCGCCGACAAACCGAGACACAACGTCATTGCGCAATCGCACCTGGTCCAAACACACTTGGACTCCAACAACTGGGCTGCTCTGGTCTGCTTGCAGCTTCCCTTCGAGGCTATCTGCATCGTCAACGCGCGCTGAGCTGGACACGGCGGTTGCTTCCGGTTGAGACGCACCAGATCTGCCGGGTGCTGACTTCGGCGAGCGACCTGTGCGCACACATTCGACCGCAATGGAAGCATCAATGAAAGGTCCATTTGTCGACGGGAACGGGAAGTTCCCCACGACGACGGCTTGCGTTCCAGCGACTGGCGTTTTACTCTTCGACGACCGCGCAAACAGCTCGCCGTCCAGCAGTCTGCTAAACGGGATCTCAACGCCAGCTAGCACTCGGTTGTACGTGCACAGATAGATGGCTAGGTTTTGCTGCTGGAAGCAATCTCGAAGATCGTCGAGACAGCTCATAACGCGGAAACTATCCCGAATAGGAGGGAACTCCGACGTGTCCAGATTGTGGAATACATCCGTTCGCACCACGACGTCAAAAAGAGAATAGCTCAGCCAGAAGCCAGCTTTGTAGGTTTCCGGTGCCGTTTTCCTAGACCCCAAGGTCATCTCAACCACTTGCACGAGGTTAAATGCAGCTTGCAGGGACACCGAGATCACGAAGACGTCGGCGCCATGTCTAGATCCAAGACGCAAAAACTCGCCGTCTTCCACTGCTACCATGGGGACATTCTTCTGGAATGCAATGCTACCAGCGTTGCCACTAGTAGCAGCAAAAGACCGATTCTGTTGACTTTCTCCTTTGGAGCCACTTGACACCTTGGACTCGGATTTGGCAACAGGAGGGACGAGTGCACTGTCGTGTCCAAAAGGGACAAACCCAGTACATATCAAGATCTCACCGCCGAAAGGCGAGTTTTGAAGCTTGAACCATTTCTCTGGTAAGTCTGGAGTCCTGGAGCAAGAACGGACACACACACACACACAGTTATACGACGACTTGGGCTGCCACGAAGGCTGCGCCACCATGGACGTACCTTAAATCGAGAAAGAACCATCCGAAACTCACGATCGACTCCTTATGCTTCTGTGCCGAATCCTCGCTGAGCATCTCCACTTTGTCGTCTGCCGCATTCGTGCCAATCCCATAGACCAACACTTTCACTCTCGGCGCATACGCCTTCAGGCGTCGAAAAGTCTCCATGGAAAAAGTCCATTGCAGCTTCCCGTGGTCGTCCCTCCACTTGGCCTCATCGAGAAACCCATTGCGTCGTCCCCGGAAGAGCGCAGACGAAGGAGACGCGCGATTGCTACCACTCAACCCCGAGTCCACCCGACTTGCTGCTGCCACCGATCGCTTCGTTCTCTCGCGTAGATTCTTCTTCTGCAGCCTCGGGGTCTCCGGTCGAGGTTCTCGCTTCCACTCGGATCCACGCGACTGCATCGATTGCTTGTCCAGCACGGCAAACACTCGCAGTTCACGGATGATTGGCGGCAATGCGCCTGCATGGTGATAGATCTCGCGGGCTGCGACTCCTTGAGCCATGGAGCGCGTCGTGACGGGGAGCTGCAGCGCTCGAATGCGGGTCGCTCGGATCGTGAACGTCCAGCGCGAGTTGTCCAATAAGTGCTGTCCGCTCACTTTCGCTTTGCGCGTCTGGGTCTTGCTCCTCAAGCGCGCTTTCTTGGAGTGGTCTGCATCATCGTCATCATCATCATCGGAGCCAAGGAGCGCGTCGTCGTTGACTGCGAGAGCATCTGCGAGCGCGCGACTTCGCTGGCGCGGCGCAACGGACGCGGCGACCGCTGCTTCCGACGACAGCGATACAGGCGGACGCACTTCGTCTTCCCCTCCAGAAGCATCCACCACCGACGCCTCAAAGTCTCCCTCGCCGTAGTCGTCGTCGTCGTCTTCCATTTCTTTTTCTTTCCCCCTTTTTTGCAAATCGAATCTATTGCAGCATTTTTGAAAAGCCGCATTGCATTCCGCAACAACAACAACAACAAAACAAACCAAAACATGTTCCTTCAACAGTATGTTACTTCAGAGAACGAAAGAGGCTAGTATTTGGGAGGAATAACCCATGCGAAGCATGGATACATAGTGGGTGGTTCAACAATATTGAGACAAACACATTCGCTTGCAACGCGGTCAACGCGGCGACCTACTTGACGTCCGCGGCGTGTGTCTACACTTCGTGCCTGCCCTAGCTACACTACCAGTACAAGCAACCCTACTCGGATCTACAGGATGGCGCTTGCCGTGGTGCTCGCGGTGAAAATCGCTGGATCTGCCATCGCCAACGGGGACAGCTCCGTGTCGGCGGTCTTGGCATTGCAGTACACCTGCGTGAGTTTCTGCAGCTTCTCCGCGGATAACTTCGTGTGGAACCGCGAGTGGATGAAGTGGCACTGGGTGCTGAACGCTTTGCTCGGCGCCGTGCTCGCGTTCGGCAGACTGAACACAGCCCACGCAAGTTGCTGGAGTTGTGGAAACTGGCGACGCTCGATCCAAAAGTCGAACGCGCGCACTTCGCCCGACTCCAGCATTTTCCAGTACGTCGAGTTGCATTCCTTCAGCTCGTGCACCATCGCTTTGTACTTCTCCAGCTGGGACAGGATCTTCGCTGATTCAAGGCTGTTGCAGTACGACACGATGAAGCTCTCAACCTCGTCTTTCTTTGCCGCATCCATGTGGACGCCCAAGTAGATCGGGTCAAGCATGTATGCCACGCCATGCGCATCGCCGTAGATGGAGTGTAAGCGCTCTTTCACACACGAAGAGATAAGCGCCTTGTCTTTCTTGCTCACCCAATCCATCGATGCGTACGTGGCCAACAGCTCCAAAAAGCAGTGATACACTTGCGAAATCGATGTCCGATCGCTTTCAAAGCGCAGCAGCTGCTGCTGGAGAGGAAGCAGCAGCTTCGACGCGTTGCTCAAATCTTGAACGAAAGTCTCGCCGAGCACAAAGTCTTGGATTCGCTTCAGCTGCTCTTTCTCCACTGGCGTGCTCGCTTCGACGAAATCTCTCCGCGAGACGACAGCATACAGCTCTTTTTCAGCACCCAAAATTGCCTCGAAAGAATCAAACACGTGATCGGTGTATTGCGAGAAACTTGGAGGAGATCTCTCGTCGATTCGCGGCAACGCTGGCAACTGACTTTGCAGCTTGTAGCTTCCCTGAACCACCTTGAGAAGCTCGTTCACGGACTCGCGAGTGCTTTCAAGCCATGGGAGGATCACGCTGATGTCGTTGACCAGAAGACGGAGCGCATGGCGGACACAGCCGTAGTAGAACACGCACTGTGGGTTTTTCTTTTGAATGCGCTCGCACGTCGCTTTACTGAGCATCGATGTCTCGGGCGCGACAACGCCGTAAAACACGCACTTTTTGTGCTTCGCGAGCACTCCTTCGAGTTCCTCCGCGGAGAGTTCTGCACCTCGCTCCTGGGTTTGAGACGAGGACGACGAAGACGACTCCAAGAAATACGGAACGCTGTCGCAAAGCGCTGCATAGTTCGTGTGGGAGACGCCACGCACATCCATCCAGTTTTCGATGGTCAAGCAGCACGCCTTCCCGAGCAATGCTTTGTTCACTTTCGCGTTCGTCGCATTGCACTCCATATCGAGGAGCTCATTTTCCAGCTCCTCTCTCGTCGGCAAAGGCACATCCGCACGTAAAATGCGCAGCGCATTCACCAGGAATTCATTGTCAATGTCTTCGAACGCTTGGCCCGTCGCGTACACCCATTGCGCGAATTTGCGCTTGAACATCCCGATCTTCGTGATGTACTCCATGCGTCGATTCGCTTTCAGGTCTGCGAGTGCCGTTGATGTCGTCGACGCTATCGCGCCATTGCCGCCGCTCCCGATGAGGACGCCACTTGCATCCTGCGCGAGCTTTTGCTTTTTCACGTTGCTGTTGTTGGCGGAGTTCAAACACCGGTTCTGGAAGTGCGCGCGCACACGCTCCACTTTCGCGCAACCATACTTGTGGATCACCGCGTTGCAGTGGTTGCACACGACGGTCTTGTCGTCCAAGATCGTGGTTTCGTTCCAGATCTCGTCTTTCGCGCGGCCGCCTTTGCGTTTCGCGGGAGCGTGAGCCGCAGCGGCGGTTTGACCTGCGAGCACGGTTGGGGGTGTGGCTTGGAACTGGTGCAGCGGGTGGCTCTCCAACGAGAGCGCGTTCACGTTGAAGCCGCCTGCAGCCGCCGAAGCAGCAGAGGACGCAGTCGCGTTCATGGCCGCACTCACGCGCGCGTCGTGGTCCACGCCGCCGCCGCCGTCGACGCCATGGAACACGGCAGTGCCGTTGTCCAGGTTGCCAACATTCGTGGTGTTATTGCTCATACTCGTTCGCGGTTCTATTTGTGTGGATTTTTGGGTTTCTGTGTGTGCCTCGAGTATGTTTGTGCGCATTTCAAATATCTCGCTGAACAAAACACCCAAGGACCCAGACGCGGGTGGTGAGAGAAAAACCTTGTGTGACTGGCTAGCTGAACCCAAACGACGCAGCTGCTTCGGTTAATTAACAATCCGAAAGAAACCATGACGATGCGGGTAAAATGCGGGGGATCGATATGGTAGATACCGACTGCTGATTTCTACCAAGAAACCAGTGTGCACCGGTTTGAACCGGGACCATTTGGGGTGAACACAACATTGTACATCAAAAAGTCGAATGAAACAAAATCAGCTCAAAATCCGGTCAAAAAAGAGATCGCAAATGGCAAAAAGAACGATGTCTTGAAATTTGTAAGAGAGATTCCTTAAGTTCGGCAAAATAGAAGTCCAGTCGGAAATTAGCGAGCATTGACGATTCAGCTTACCGACTCTGCTCTGCAAAATGGATCCCTTCAGCAGCGAGCAGAGCTAGCGAAGGCTCGTACACTTCTCGTTGCGTGGGACTCACGAGTCCCACAGACGCGATCTTCCCGTCGAGAACGAGTGTCACGCCGATTGCAGCGGTACACCCCACGGTTTTCGCCATGACGGTATCTCCATTGGCGTCACCGAACGCATTGAAAAAAGCCTCCAGAGTCGCTCGTGAGCCATCGGGGTATTCGGCACCAACGGCGACGTGCATCAACACTAGATCGCGCTCGCCCGGCGTAAACGACAGCTGCTCAACGAGGAGATCGCAGAACGCACCCATGATCGATTGCGATTTCGAGACCACACAACTCGGCGAGTCAAATCCGAGCCACTTGAGAAACACTTGCGTTGGGTTGTCGAGGCTATCGATGCCGTTCGCTTTCATTTTCTGCGCGAGGACTTCGCGCCACGCGGTGCCTTCAGTCACGGACGAGTCTTCATCGAGGAACCCAAGCTGGACGCACTTGTGGATGACGTGGCAGAATCCGTTGAAGCGCAATGTGCCACGAAACAACGTCTGTACGTCTGGAATCTGGTAGTATGCAGCATACGGCAAAGAGTAGCCATTTGGGATTTGCTCCAGTTCATACTCGGGGAACAAACCGATTGGTGCATGGTGGGCGAGAATGTCGGCACCTGGGATGGTCACCACTTCTCCATCCTTCAAGTACTGGGCAGGTCGCTGAGCAGCACGCAATGCCCCCTGCGGACTCCAGCTGAATTTGTACTTGATAGGGTTGTTCGCATCATCTGGCGCGGGCAAACCGCCGCAAACAGAGGAAAACGACACCACCTTGCCGTGCTTCGCTTTGACTTCATTGATCATTTTCATCGCAATCATGTGGTCCTGTGGAGAAACCATGTACACTGGTCAGTCAACTTCCCAACACTATGATAACTCACACTCCAGAACAGTCATTACCATCCCAGGGTCAAGTCCCATTTCGCACAGAATCGGGATCTTGGCGTCCGTTGCAGCTTGGTGCAGCTGCTTCATCGCTGGAGACGCGTAGCTCGCTGTTACCAGAGGGGTGGAGAACTCGACGCACGCTTGCGCAACCCGGATCTGCGCAGGTTCGGGGACAAGCGCGACCACGCAGGACGCCGCGCTGCACAATTCGTCGACAACCCGACCATCACCCAGCACATCCACGACACGTGCAGTCAGTCGCTGCGTGTCGCCACGCACCAAGTGGCTGTATTTCGCACACAACTGCTCCGCTTCGCCCGGGACCGCTGCGGCGATACAAAGCGAGACGCCTGCCTGTCGAAGCAGGTACTCCACGAGCGGTCCCGCGACACGGCCTGCGCCAAAGCACACCACTACTCGCTCACGCGCTTCCCCTCGCTGCATCATGAGTCTCAATCGAGTCTGTCGGTGCGAAGGTTCTCAACTCGCAGAATGGATGCTTTTTGGGAGGGAAAAGATGTCTTTGAAGTTGGGTCATTTGGGGAAAAACCCAAAACAGTTCTCCTCCCCAAAACTAGCAGCATCTTCGGTTCCAACCCGGGTTTGCGTCCAACACAACCCACCCGCCCGCCCGCTGACCAATTTGAGCTCTTTTCAATTTGTTTGAGCATTTGGACTGGCGAGAAAATACTGGGAATCCGCACATTCGTTTCTTGGCGAGTCTGCAAAAGATGGCGCGCGGAAATGGAGGCAGGAGCGGCATGGCGCGCGGAAGTGGAGGCAGGAGCAGCATGGCGCGCGGAAATGGAGGCAGGAGCAGCGTGGCGACGCGTCGAGCGGTGGGTGCCGGCGCTCCAGAACGCCATGCGAGCGTGAAGAGAGGCGACGTCTGCAGCAGCAGTGCTGGTTTGAGTGCGCTCCAGCAGGAACTGACGCGCCAGCTGCAGCGAACGATTGAAGACACCGTCGGGTCGGTGTGCGGCGAGTTCCAGCACGACATCGTGGCGGCGCAGTCGAAGAAAGCCGAGGGCAAGCAGGCGTCAGCTGCCTCCACGGCGTCTCATTATGGCGCTGCGTCGACGGCCGACTACGAGATCTACTACAACTGTTGCAACCGCTTGGTCTCGTACATCGCCGCGAACATGGCGACGTCGCCGGGTTTCGTGTCGCAAATGGAACGCATTATCTTGGCGTGCCACAGCAGTGCGTCGGAGCGTGTGTTGCGCTCGGTCGCGACGAAAAACGTATGGTTCCATCGCCGTGATGGAGCTGCTCCAGACGTTGCGAATGACGTGGAAGAGGAGGTGGAGGTGGTGGCACAACCAGCGAGAGGAGCTGTGGATGGGAGCGCAGTCGCTGCGAAGAAGGTGGGCCGTCCAGTGAAGAAAGAGCTTCCTCCTTCTGCACGACCAGCTCGGGCGACTGCCAGGAAGACCGCAGAAGCACCTCCTCCTCCTCCACGTGCATCGAAGCGTCGCTCGCTGGCAGCACCTGTCCCAGAACTTCCAGTGTCGAAGCGACTGCGTCCAGCTGCTGCGAGACGCTCTCTTCCAATTCCGAAATATGCCGACGAAGAAGAGGAAGAAGAGGAAGAGGAAGAAGAAGAAGAAGAGGAAGAAGAGGAAGAAGAAGAAGAAGAGGAAGAAGAAGAAGAGGAGGAAGGCGACGACGGAGACCAGGGCGACAACGACGACTCGGTCGATTCGGCCTCCAACCAGCCCCACTATGAGATTGCCGACGAACTGCTGGATTTCAAAGATCCGATCCGTGATATGTGCTATGTTGGCAAGCGCACTCCAGCCCAGACGAAATTCTTCAAGGAGCGTCTGCGCAAAGCGATTCTGTTTGTTGATGCACAGCTTTGTAAGCCACCCCCTGGGAAGGTGTGCACGCGCGACTGTAAGAAGATCCGAGCCGTGATGTGCGACCGCAACTTACCATGCCGCAACAAGATTTGCCGCGTCTGGCATGACGTCGAAGTGCACATTGACCGGTGCCAGAATACCCACTGCGAGCTGAAAAATCGCATCATGTTGCGTGAAACGATGCACAAAATTGATCACAAGAAGCTCCAGATCCAGAACGCGAAGTTGGAAGTCCAAGCGAAAAAGAGAGAGCGCGATGGTATCAAAACCGGCGAAGCCAACGAACGCGAACAATTCATCGAGGTGACTCTGCTAAACAACGAAATCAGAGAGCTTGAGGGTGACACCGCAGCCGCCGAAGAAGAGCTGGGGATTCTCAACGGTACAAAGAAAGCGTTCTGGGCGTGCTTGAATGTGGTCGGAATTGATTTGAAGGATGACGTTGCTGATGGTTTCCCTGATTTGGCGACTCATTACGTGAGCAAAAAGCAAGCAGCGACGAAAGCCAGAGCACGAAAGAGCGCTGTCCGTGACCAAGAGACCTCTTCTTCAAAGGAGCTCGCCAATTCGCCTCCTGGTAGTCGTCCGGATGTCCAAGATGGACCAGGTTTAAACGACGACGGCGATTTGAGTGCTACCGCTCCGATGGCTCCAATCACTCGACGGACAACCCGGAGAAGCACTGCGAAGACATTTCAAGCGATGGCGATGGACATTATCAGTGCCGAAAGCGATGAGGAGGCAAAGAGTGGAGAGAACCGCGACGACCACTCTGGAAACGAGAGTGGAACCCGAGACGAAACTGCCGGCGGACAAACTACGAATGGACCATCTAATATGCACGCGAGTGAACCAAATGTTCAAGCTCGCCGTCAACGCTCGAATGGTCGAAGCGAGCTGCTTCCACGGAATCTCGACGACCTCGACAGCAGTAGCACTCGGCAAGAATCGCAAACTGCAGCTACGGAGCAGACTACCAGCAATGTTGAGCAAGAGTCGCAAGTGGTGGTCACTGCGCAGACCGTTCAAGTCGCTGTGAGCAACGACTCGGTATCATCCCAAGCAATTCAGTCCAACATCCAGATCATTCCGGCAGCTGAAGCGATCCAGCGCTAGCAAGCGAGCCGACCCTGGCACCGATCCTAACGGATCAGGCAGCGCAAAATCCCAGCACTCAGCTGGTTCCAGGTCCGGCGAATGGATCCGCTTGAGGAGCTAAACAAAAGAGTGTTTTTATCAATGCAACCGCGAATGGTTGTGAGTGGCGTTGCCTGGTGTTCTACTGGTACTGTTTCTAAGGCGAATATACTTGACTTTTTGTCCGGCCAGACTGCATTCGGCTTTGTGTTTCCCCCATGTTTTGGTTAAATGTTGGGAGCGGATGGCAGACTCGCACTTCACTTCTTTGCGTGCAGAACTCGATTGTTTCGAAATCGTGTGGCCGTATTTATAAGCTGCGCGAGGTGCTGACTGGGGTATTATTAGCGGATTCATGGAGTTGCTTGGAAATCCTCATCGCTCAACCGAGAATCCGGAAATGCAGGAGGACAGCGAATGCAGGAGACTTGCGGAGAACCCTTCGGAACGCAGATTGTCGATTCAAATTGCGGATCTTGGCAAGAGTAGGCACTCGATCGTGATCAAGCCGAGAGGATCGAGCGGGAAACCCCAACTATCAAGCGAAATGGCAGCTCAGCAGGTTGGAAATGGCGGAACTGGTGCGACGGGATCAATGCTCAGTGCACCGCTTGGTGCTTTCGCTCGCGAAGGGCTGACAGGGACGGACGAAGATGGCGACACTGCATTGGTGGACGAACAGGGGGTAGCGTCCGAAGAAGATGCTGAAGACGTCGAATCATCCAAACATCATTCGCTAGAGCTTCAGGTGGAGATGCTGCGAGGGAAACTTTCCCGTCGTAACATGATCATCGAAGTGATCCGACGCGCGTACTACCATGATGTTATCCTTGTCAAAGAAGAGTTGCGCCAGACCAAGTTGACGAGCGGCAAGGATTTGCCTCCCCAGCAGCACAACGAAGATCGACTGTCTGTGGTTCCGTCCGTAGACTTACGTGACGCGCTGGCACTGTTCGCTCCAGCAGAGACGGTGCTGCAGGTCCATCCTTGCGAATCCTGCGGCGGGCACTTGGAACTCGTGCATGGCGAGGTAGGTACTTCTTGAGAGGTCGATATTTTCGTGGGCATTTGCTGCTTTGCTGTTGTTTCGTAGTGACCATATTGCTCGCTTGCATCTGAAATAGAGCAAAGAGCTGCAAGCAGCACGGCAGGAAATGGTGCGGGCTTCGAAAGGGGAACAGCAGATGAGGAGTGTTGTGCATCGTATGCGTACCGAAGCGAAGGAAATGGAAGAAGTGAACGAAGCATTGCAGCAGCGAGTCAAGGCGCTGGTGAAGGAAAATTCGTACACGTTAGAGCAACTCCAAGTGGCTCGGAAGGCTGAGCGCGACCAGAAAGCTGCGATCTCCAACTTGCACTCGAAGCTGCACCTTGCGCACGCCACTCAGGAGGAGGTCGACAACTTAACGACCGAGTTCAAGGATATCAAGCAGCAACTCGTCCGTTCCAACCACGATCGCGATATTTTCTCTGCGTCAAACAACCACTTGAAAGAGGAGCTAGCGGAAGTGACAAAGGCACTTCACCAGGTGAAAGTTGAAAAAGCGCAAACCGAATCCGATTTCGGGACAACATGTACGTAGTCGACGGAGGTTGAGATGGAGTGTGTGTGTGCGAGATATGGGGACTCACGATGTGTTTTGGATGTGTGTGTGTGGCGATCCAGATTATCGGCTGCAGGAAGAGATCAAGAAGGCAAAGCAGCTTAGCGACGATCTGTCATCTCATCAGCAGCAATTGAAGGAGAAGACCGCGCTCAGCGACGAGCTTCAGCATTCCCTCACATCACTGAAAGAAGAGCTGGTGACAACGCTTCAACGCTTTGAGCAAACCAAGCGGCATCTTGAGGACCAGCTCATCGAAGAAGAGCGTGCGCGTGAGGAAATGCAAGAGCAAAACCTGGAATTCCGGAAAACGAACAAGAAGTTGGTGAAGGAGCTCGAGACCATGCAGAGAGATCCGTCCAAGCTTTTCGACGGATCGCATCGTGGGGGGACGGATGCGAGTAGGCATGATGGCGGAGGAGGCACTCAACATCCAAGCGGAGTGTTGCCTGCAGAGCTGAAAGGTATCATGAAAAAGAAGCTCGACGACTTGCAACGCCACTTTGAGTGGTCCCAAATGCGGGAACACGATTTGATGGGGGTACTTGCACGCAAAGATGCGGCTCGAGCAGCCGCTGCAGCAACACCCACACCTGCTCGACGAATGCCGAGTCGAATGCCGAGCACCACTGTCATCACTCGCATTGTTCCAAACGCAGAAAGCGAGGCAGCAAGAGCGAGCGGGTCTGACGGTGGGAATCGACGTGGCTCGGGAGGGAACCAGAAAGCTGTATCAAAAGATGCGAACGGAGGCAACGAAAGTGAAAGCACGGACGAAAATGACACTTTTGACGAAGAATACTTGGGTGGAGCTGCTTTAGGTATCGACGACAAAAACTTTGAAGCCTACCATCAAGAGGTCCACCGCATGCTGGCCGAGATTGAAGAAGAAAAAGTCAAAAACGAAAAGCTGGAGAAAGTTATTGTGGTACGTGAACATGGTGTGTCTGCGAATCTCCTCTGTTCCTTTGCGAGGTTCTAAGACAGAGCTCATGTTTCTAGGACATGGAGCGGAAGCATCAAGCGTTAGTCGATCGCCTTGAAGAGTCCAAACTCACGGTTGAGTCTTTAACTGGAAAGTGAGTGAGCATGTGACAGCGCTGGATGGGCAAAACACTAATCCGTCTTCCACTCTTTGGCATCGTAGCGTGAACGCACTGAAGGTGCGCCTTAATCAGGACAGCGCTGGGGCTGCAGAAGAACTGGAGAATATGCTGCGCCAGCTCGAAGATGGGAAGCGAGACCAACTGTATGAGTCCGAGAAGAGCCTTGCGCTGAAGGAAACGCTGAGGTCCATTTCTGAAAAAGTGTGCGAGTTTAGCGACAACCAAGCGCTGTTGACCGACATCAACCTGGATTTCCCAAATTTCGAAGAAGATCACTTCGTTTCGTACGGTGGAGGTGGTGACGACACTGACTCGCACCTCGTCCCGGATTTGTATCGCAAGAAGCAGGAGCTGAGGCGCAAAGTGATGATGGAGAAAGAAATGAAAAAGTTCACCCAGGTGTGTCATACGCGGTCGGTGATTATCAATCTGGAGATGAAGAAATTGCGCGAAGCACTCGAGCGAAATCGTGAAGATCTGGACGAAGCAGAAGACAAGATCGACTCCGACCAACTGCACATCCGAACTCTCGAGGCAGAGCTCGCAAAGCTTCGGCTAACAGTCGAAGTGGGGAAAAACAACCTCCAGCGAGCAGAGAAAACACTGGCACGTGTCTAGCCTGGCCAGCAGGATGTCTTTCTAGAAGTGTCTCTGCTAACTATCCATGTCTCGCTGTGTTTGACAGAAAGCAACAACAGAGGAGCTGCAAGATGCTCAGACTAAGTCCACCGACCAAGCGGAAGAACTGGAGCTCGTAAAGTCTCAGCTTTCCAAACTACAAGAGGATCAGAAGCGACTCACGATGATGCTTTTCGAAAAGACCAAAGCCTGGGAAAAAGAAATCACTGCAAACGAGAAGGTGAGCTCCTGACCCTCTCTCGCTCTTGACGCTTTGTGAGGTCTCCCTAACGCTATCCCTTGCAACTTCCGCAATGCTCCCTTGCAGTTCAATCTGAAACTCGCTACTTTAGAGGCCAGTCTGTTAGCGCTGACTGCTGCTCGCGACACTCTCCATGGCAAGGTAGCAGTCGAACATTAGAACCGATGCACCGGTTCGCGTTTTTCGTTTCGTAACAAAATATGGTGTGTGCGTGTGTCGACTAGCTCCAAGACATTGAGGAACTTGCAGACTATCGGCGTCGAACGAATCGAAGTGTTGGAATCTCGGCCGTTCCGGAGACCACTGAATCGGATATGCAAACGGATCGGTGGAAACCGCACGGGTTAATTCTGCGTCAGCGGAATGGACCCGATCGGATGCCGCAGCGATATTTAGGGAAAGCGTCTGTTATGATCGCGTGTCCTGAGTTCAGCAAAATGCCTTCCCCGCGCTCCTCGACGCCTCGTTCTCTGTCATCTGCCAATCAAGAGCGTGGAAGCAGCAGCGATCATCCAGCTGCAACAGCATTTGGAACTGGCCACCCTGCGTTTATGGAGGCAGAAGAGCACCGGCGCGATTTCATGGAGTTGAATATGTATCCATCCGTGAAATCCGGAGGGAGGCAGATAAAGACCAGTCATGGGAGCTCGAGACCGAAGGCTCTCTCCAAGTTGTACCTCTCATCTGACGGAATCTCACAAAAGTACATTTCGCCATCCCCACGACAGGCATTCCAGGATGGATCGTCGTCATCTTCCGCACTCTTTCAAGACGTACAGCAGCGTGTTAGACCGTTCACATCGCAAAACTAAACCAGAGCAACACCGCGACGGGGAAATGAGGTGCTTTATTTTTGCCGAGTCAAGTTTAAAAGAGATTGAGGATCTCACGTGGGTTCGATCTCGACTCAACAATCGCATCTGACTTACGAGCTGCTAAAGCTATGACAAGACGCACGGTAGCTGTCGTTCACGCGCTGATACGCTCTACACCTGAGGGAACGTCTTTTCAACGAAACGAACTCCTTCGACTTCGAGACGCGCTAGCGCAGGGATGTAAATGTCTGGAGTGGTTGGCGTTAGCACACCACGGCTCTGCACAGCGTCTTGAAGAATCATCTGCACACCGATGGCGGCTGTCACTCCGACAGTCTTCGCCATAACGGTGTCACCCTGCTCGGAGCCGTAGCCAACGTAAGTCGACGTCCGTGTTTCTTTCTTGCCATTCGCATACTCAACTCCAAACTCGTGGTGCATAATCGCCATATCCCGCTCACCAGGCTGGTAGGCAAGCTTTTCCATCAACAGTGTGCAAAAAGTGTCAATCACCGATCCCGAATTGCTCAACGGGGTAGCAGGATCGTACACTCCAAGCCATTGCAGAAATTGGTGCGCATCGGATTGGAGTGTCACATTGGAGGTCTTCGAGAGCTGGTGGATCAACTCTGGCCAGGTCGATGGGATCTTCGTCAAAGGGTCCGTGTCGAAAAGACCAAAGTTACGGAGCTGGAACAGAATGTCGCAGGTGCCGGCGTATCGAAGCGTTCCGCGGAAGATCGTGTGGGCGTCAGGGATGCCGTAGATGTCAGCGTATGGAAGCGAGTCGCGGTTTGGGATTTGCTCGATTGCAAAGGCAGGCAGGAAGTTCACCTTTTCGTTGCTCCGGAGCAAGTCGACGCCTGGGATGTTGATGATCTTGCCGTTCTGGCGATATTGCGCAGAGTTCAAGGCAGCAGTCAAGACACCACGAGGGCTCCAGCTGAACTTGTATGCAATCGGGTTGTCCGCAGCCTCGGGAGCTGGGAGACCACCACACACCGATGAAAACGATACGATCTTTCCGTCGTGGGATTTCACTTCATCGATCACCTTCATCGCGCTCATGTGGTCCATGCCAGGATCAAGACCAAGCTCGCAGAGGATGGGGATGCCAGCAAGCTTTGCTTGCTCGTTCAGCTGCTTCATTTCTGGAGAGATGTAACTCGCAGTCACCAGTGGAGTGCGGTGTTGGATGCACAGCTTCGCAACATCGGTGTGCATGGTCGCAGGCAGCAGAGAGACCACGCAGTCCGCATCGGCACACAGTCTCTCCAGCGATTTCTTGTCTCGAACGACATCGACCGTCTCTGGCTTAATGTTAGAACGAGAGAATTTGCGCAACATTCGGTTTGCTTCACCTTCCAAGCCGGATACAACATGGACATCGTTTCCAGCCTCACGAGATAGGTACTCGACAAGTGGCGCTGCGACAAGTCCGGCACCCAAACAAACCACCTTGCGCTTTTCTTGCGACGTGACCGTGACGCTGGTGGTTGGGGCTCGACCAGCAGCTTCTTTGCGAGTCTTCGAGTAGTTTAGTCCGCAGAAATCAGGAAGCTCAGTGACCGAGGCACCCGCACCGGCAGTCAACTCCGATAGCGCCTTCACCTTGGCGATAATCATGTTCAACTCTTCGCGGTTATCCATGGTGAGTTGGATAATTGCACTCGATGTGCTCTCACTTGAAGCGCTAACGAAGTTTGGTCGGACTTGGCAATCCACCAAATGGAACTGCCCGTTGTGTTCTTCAATCACATTGAGGACTTGGTTGATGAGACCCGTGTCGAAAAGGTGGCCATCGAGGCGCAAACAGGTGCTTCCTGCAAGCTTTTCTTTTTCGACAGTGTAGGCAGTGTTCTTGCTTCGTTCACGTTCAGCCCGCATACGGTGAATGTATTGGAACTTTGGAGCCAAAACGCCGTTGCTCGCAATGCAGGCACCTAGAAGCTCCTTTGGAAGTTCGGCTTGGGCTTTCAGCGGGACGCGCGCATCCGTGCCAGAGAGAACATTGACGTATTCGAGCAGCTTGTCACCGAATTGCTGACTCGACTCACGCGCAAGCTCGCTCGGCAAGATATCAACGGACATCATCATCACGCCGTCGCCTTCCAGATCGTCCTTCGTCTTTCTTGCTTCCACATCGTAGAGTGCAAATGGTCGCTCAATTTCAGTCGAATATTCCAAGAACTCCATACTGCCACCAATGTCGCACGAGATGTCGGCAATCCCGATCAGTTTCTTGTTGCCGCTGCTGCGCAAGTCTTCCAGCTGCTGACGGGTGATCAGTCTCGGGAAGCGATCATCCCAGTACATGCAATTGACAATCATCGATGCGTGAGGAGCAATTTTGTCATGGAAGATGCCTTCGTACAAGTGAGGGTTCTGGTAGTAGTCATCGCGAGTGTGCGTGTGGTGTGGATCGATTGGCTTCACCATGAAGTCGTCCTGCACGACCGTTCCGTACAAGATACGGTTGTCGCGTGGAAGGTTCGGCAGCTCCGATGGATGCACCATTTGGTGCGGCATCAATTTGAAAATCTCTTGCGCACCCTCGGAGACATTCCCATTGCCAGTGAACACGAAAGTCATGGGCGACAGATCGGAAGGCAGACCGTCGGCTTTGATCTTCTTGCCGGCATGCTCAACTGCTTCTTTGGCGCGTTCCAAGTCAGTGTACATGTACGCCGAGCCCACATTCACAAACGGCGTCGAGTAGCCGACATTGATCAAGCGCTCTCCGATACCCCGGAAACCGGCGATCATACCGGCTCGTCCAGCATTGCCACCAAATGCGATCAGTCGCTTGCCGTTCCGCTCGCCTTGCTCCGTGATGCATTCGTAATCAATGAGCATGATCTTTTTCTGCAGCACCGTGTCCAAGAGCTCCATGTTTTCCTGCTGCGCCTTGATCGTGTGGCTGAAAAACATGTACGTCTTCTCCGGGAGCAGTTCCTGGGTTGGCACTTGCTTGACGCCGACGATCACATTTGCCTGCGAGAGGTCTTCGGTCACTTGCGCACCGGCGCGGGCGTACTGCTCGTCGGAGAAAATGCGCGAGTGGGACGGTTGGATGAGCACTTGGACGCCATTCTGCACGAGGTTCTTCACGTGCGCGGGCGTGAGCGGTGCGCGGCGCTCCCACTTGTTGTACACTTCGCGCACGATGCCGACGGACTTGCGCACGGCGTTCGCACTGTTGCTGCTCATTTCTGCCTCACGATGACGATGACGATGAGATCGTGCGGGTGTTGGGTGCGTGATGCGGAAACGGTTATGACGCGAGACATATTGATTGAACTCACGCTAGATGATGTCGACTCCCTCAACGTGCATCTCAGTCCTTGATTCGCTGAAAACTCGGTGCTAGCGGACTGGGATTGGAGTGTATTTTGTATTGGAGGCGTTGATTGGCGTAAATCGGTGATGATACGTAGGGGTAAGGGGATGAGCATTGAAGTTGCGGCTTTAGGGGATGAAGATTGCTGCGCGAATCTGTAGACGCGAGATGCTGGTGGACCGGTTCATCATGTTGCATGCAAGCATCGCGAACCGGCCCGTCGTGCTGTTCCTAATTCATCGTGACGCTTTTAGTGTCTGCAGACGAAAAGAGAGGAGGCATTTCGCAAAACGCGGTGGAGATGCTCGCTGAACTTGACAAATCCAGATGCGCCTTAATAGAGAGCTCTATTCCTTGCCGGTTTCGGGTCTTGTCACAACCCACAACAAAAGGAGAAAATGAATGGAAATGCGGATGATGTCTCTGTCGCGCCACCATCGTCATCCTCATCGTCATCGTCGTCTTCACGCGAGTCACATCGCAGCAGGCACTCGAGACGAACACCGTCGGAAGAGCCGCCTGCACCCGCGACGTACTTCAGCTTCAAGGACTACCTGTCGGAAACCGAAGCTGCGCAGTTTTTCCAGTTGTCCCATGGTGCTCAAGTCGAGAAAGTGACGCGATACCTTGATTTCCTAGGAAACCAACCTGCCGCTGCGCATTTCACGACCTCTTCGAAAGCGTCCATCAGCTTTGCGGTTGCACGAGACTCAAGATTGGATGCGATAGAACATTTGCAGCAGGTAAAACTCACTATTGGCGGCGCCGTGGATGAGGGTGACGATTCCTGTGCCGTTGACGCGGCGATACTGGAAGAACTGCTGACGGGACGGACCAGAAGCGGATTCGGCGCTTTTGGCACAGAAGAAGGTTTCTTACCGCAAAAGCAGCTCAGCCTCGCAGTGGCCAGCACCATCGAAGCAATTGGACACGAGTACATCGTCGAGCGCAACAAGAAGGGGGAGATTCGACCTCCGGTTCTGAACAGCCGCAGCTTTTTCTTCTACTGGTGCCATGCGGAGAAGCAGAAGATCATGGACATTCGGCAAAAGCTCCACAAATGTGGTCTCAGCTCCGGAAATCATCCGTATAGTAAAGAGCGACGAGCGTATTGGCATCAGGTGGTAGTCGTCGTAGATCGAACCATGTGCCTCGACTGCATTCAGTTTGCGACGTGTTTTGCGAGCAGTGAGCAGATCTACCTCCTCATTGAAGACCCTGAGGTGCTGCGCGTTTTCCCTCCAGATAGAACAGAGAGCATTGAGATGATTCCGCTGAAGTAGACGGCATGTTCGTGTCCAGCAAGGTCCGAATCATCGCCACAGACTTGGCCGATGGCATGCTCGCGCGACTCGACGAGAAACTCGATACGACCAAGCGGTACGAGCAGTTCCGTCCCCACATCCAGACCATTCAGATGGACGGACAGCTGCTCGCCG